>JBCFYV010006586.1:0-11077 GCA_039000515.1 Timema cristinae
CGCTGGGGTCGTACCCCGATGGACCGCCCTGTAAACAATTTAAAAAAAATAAGCATCAGAGAAAATTTATTTTTAAATATAAAAATGAATTTTATTTTTGAAATAATTAAAAATATATTACCAATATATGTTGGTAAAATTCTACTAATTTTTAATGGATGACCAACTTCAACAATTACATGCCTATACATTTTAAAATCTTGACCTTTTGGTCTGGTGTAGGAGCAACATTTGAGGCATACTGCAACGAGAGGGGGAGTGGGTTAATGGTATGAGGCCCAGGCCTGAGGTTCAAGCTCAAGAGGAACTTCCCGATAGAAACCAGGCTACTCTTTTAAAACTACTTTATTATTCTCGGTCTGGCATCTATTCCTTAACCTTGACTTGCTGACAAATGAGTTTATGACACCTTTTACTAACATCGGTTTGAAAATGTTTCTCACCATTATATATTGATTATATAACAGCAGTATCCTTCAGGGTGCCCTCTTTACTGCTTTTTTTTACTATTCAAAATTGCAAAATTTTGGCTTTGAAATTTGGCACCTAGGCTAATAATTTTAAAATTTCAGACCTCTATATGCAATACTCATGACTCGAGCTGGGATTTTTATATAGTATCATATAGCACAATTTGTATGTAAAAAAATTAATGACCTACAAACTCTCCATTTTATTATTAGTATATGAATGTGGGGAATGCCAGACCTCCACCATGGTTTGGATTCCACGTTAAACTGTAGGTCCTTCATTTCATCTCACAATCACTCTACCATTACACGTTAGCGTAAGTGCGTATAACCCGAACGGGTAGTTAAGACGGTGCTAATAATAATATTATTAATATAGATTCTTGTTTGATTTATAAAATACATTTTGTTAAATAAGATTGATGATAGTGTTTAATTTATTTATAGTACTGGTATGCTTTAAAAATAACAATTTATTATAATCAATTTAATGTACACAAACCAAAGAGCGGATTGACAAAATAAGCAAAAAAAAGGCCGTCGCAGGTTCAACTCTCAGGACCCTTAGTTAAAAAAATACTTTTCACAGGGATTGTCCATACAATATAATTCTGTGGCTGCCTGTACAAAACTACAACTCCTGCGTTCCAATGCATTTATGACAGTTCATCATCATACAAGACCCCATCAGTAAGCTACTAGTTCTTACATCGCCAGTCTCTCTCCAGATGCGTTGATCGGGGTTCTTGTATCCAATCCTCTTCTTGTTACCACCGTCTGCAAATTTTACCAGTAATGGATCCCGGCATTCGGGAACAGACTTGCCGTTCAATGCTTGTATTATATAGTCACACTTTTCCTTGGACTCCATTCTGAAACACAAAGCTTCCTAGATAACGTAGAACTAAGCACAAACACAAATCATATATTACATTAAATTACAAGAGTAAAACACTGTATAAAAAAAAGAAAATTCAAACATTTTAATCGTCTTTTAAATAAATGTAAAATGGGTGAAGATGGTTTTTTAATTATTATTTTCTTATTTTTCTAATATTTCATTATTATGCTAGCAGATTATGTAACTTTATTAAGGATAGCCAGAAGTCCCTATAAAAGCATCTTTTAAACCATGTTTCACTAAAATTTAAAGCAACTAAAATCTGTGATATCCCATATATAATATAGTTGACCACCTTCAAAGGCTGTAGTAAAGCAAATGGTAAACACAGTCAAAACAATTCAATAGTACAGCACTAAGTGGTCATTTTCCCCAATTCAAAAATAAAATCAAAACAGTTTTTTGTAACTTAACTAGTAAACTGGTTTCTATTCAAATACCATCATTTTTTTTAAAGCGATATATGACCATCTTAACTACCCTGCAAGTTTTCACCCCTAAGCTAAAATGCTGTATACAAAAATATTATATTTTTTTTTTGTCACTTGTCAACCAATTTGGATGCTGTTCAATGGTGATTATGTCGATGGTGATTATGATTAATTATACCTTAATTTAAATGTGCATTTTAATTACAAAAATGAACAGTGAGAGTAGGATCACAAATGTAAATGTGTTGTTTTGAGGCATGCAGTCACTAATGCCAATGGACTAGAGTGATTTCGGAATGACACGAGCATATTCTTCCCGTGGCTACCTCCTTCAGTCTACCCCCGCACACTAGGTCAAATGGGCATTCCACAGGCCACATCTGCGCATTGCAGCATGCTTCAATGTAGTGGATTTTGCATCATTTGATTTTATAAGATGCATAAAACAAATTTATTTTCAGCAGCGTGGTAAACACTATCGGGTGACAAGCTTTAGACAATTTTATGTGAGAATCACTAACCTGGCGAATCCTACACCTTTAGATTGACCACTGGTGTCCCTCAGTATCCTTGTTGAAATAACTTGACCAAATTTAACCAACATCTGGTCTACGTCGTTTTCTTTGTAGTGGAGTGGCAAGTTTGCTATATATAGGTTTGTGGGATCTTGTTCTTGCTGCTGTTGAAATAAAATATTAATCTTTAAACAAGTGATGATTGAATCAGTCTTAGCAAAAAAAAAAAATCTTAATTATTTATTGTAATAGGCTTTAAATCATATTTAAGTTGTGTGTTTATGTTTCACTTTATTTTTAGTGTTGGCGAGTCTGCTAGACTATAGTTAATGTTTTTTTTTAATTTGAACTTCAACTAAAATAAAATCTGGAGACAGGTAAAATAAACAATATTACTATGCAGCTCAGTGTAAGTTTGATACTAGCACATTTAAATAAGAGAATATATAATGATTTTCATATCACTTTATACATCATTTCTACAAACTCATTTGAAGAGAAAATAAAGGCACATAAAGAGGTTAGATGCTGCGGAAGTTTTTAAACTACCTAGGTAGGCTCTTATCAAGAATCATAGTTCCAAGTGTTTTTACCAGCCTCTCTCTTTGTCTACAGACTTTATGGTCCTATGATAAGATTAAGGTTATTGGCTATTAACACTTTTCTAAGCCAATGGGGTGTGGATGAGATTCTAAAGACATTAGAAAAAATGTGCCCTCATTTACATGGAAGAGGGGGAAACCAATTAGGGTAAAATTACTCTCAGTAAATACAGCTGGGACTGGGTCTGACCTTATCACCCAGACTTTTCATCGGCAAAACCAGACTAAAAAAACGACATCTAGTCTGTGTTCACAACTTATAACCTATAAGTTATGTTTTGACCAAAAAAATCTAGTTTACATTCAAAACTTATAATCTAAAAATTATGTTACGAAACTTGTTATAAATGTACTGTATTTTCAAAAGAATTCTAAAACTAGCTTGTGATGATTTTTCTGCTTGTTTATAGTTTTTAAAAAGCGGCAAATTTTCCAAGTGTTTGTAGCCTATTTAAAAATTTTCCCACATGTTTGAAATTGTAGCTCCGTCCGTTTTTTTTATTTATAACTAAATATTTGTACATAAAATATATTTTAATATTTTACTATAGGTTTTATAATATTGTAAATTCAAAAAAACTCTTACATAAAAGTGTGACCATGTTTAATAAAAAAAAAAGACTAAAGGGGCGTTAGAGTATTACAAGTACATAAGCAAATTTTTGGCCATTTTGGACCCCTTACCCCCTTTGTAAGCAAAAATAAGTAAAACCCATCTTACCCTCCAGCCCGTATTGCTTACAACTTTTTTGTAATTGTTCCAAGGAATATTATTGGATAAAAAATAAAACATGAGTTTGTGTGGATAAAGCTTTTGAGTGAATGGTTTGAAATTGAACAGGGTGTTAAAAGAAGGCTGTGTTTTGTCTCCATGATTATTTTAACAAAATCATGGATAAGTGTATTAGGGATGTTGTGAGGATGTGGTTGGTGTAAAAATAAGCAATGTGAATGTGAGACTGCTGGTATCCGCAGATGATGCCGTATTAGTAGCTGAGAATGAAGGTGGCTTGTAGAATGCATTAAATCGTTTGAATATGGCAACAAGCAGAATGGAACTTCATATAAATGTCTCCAACACTAAGATGATAGTTTTTGATTTGATAAGGACGGATCAGGAATGATTGTCAGCTCAGAATAAATGGAAGGATATATAGTGAAATCGACAGACAGGTGAGTACATCTCGGAGAGTGGACTATTGCAAAGAATGAATATCAAAAGGGGCAAAGATGGAAGTATATAAAAAGTGTGCTAAAGCCAAGATTGTTTTATGGATGTGAAGCTTGATTTGTCAGGAGAAATACCAGGGCAAGGTGAATACAATTGGAACTAAGATATTTAAGAAATGTAAGTGGAAAAACTCGAATGAACAGAGCTAGTAATGAATGATTGATGAAAGAGTGCAATTTGAAAGGAAGTCCAATAGGTAAATGGGAAAGAAGTGTGTTATGATGGTTTGGGAATTTTGAGAGAATTAGTTTGGATCAAGTGACAAAACAAATATATTATGGTAAAGTGTGTGAATCAAAAGGTATGAATCAAAAGGAAGGTGAGGCCTTATTAAGATGTGGCTCATCAAATAAGTGTTTTAATAATAAACGAGCATCCATACATGACTTGGTGTATGGGTGTTTTTGAATCAAAGGGTATGGGTGTTTTTGAATCAAAGGGAGTTATACAAGGATAAGGAGTGAAGGAAGTATGCAAGGATAGGGAAGTCTGGAGAAAGTTAGTGAGGATGGATTAAGTATGGAGTTGTTTTTTGAGCTATATGCAGTTTCTTGCCTACCCATATCGGAACAGGGTGATTTAAGTATGTATGTATATAAAAAATAATGGTTAAATCCATTATTTTTCATAAGGTTTATAAATTTCTGGTAGTTATTAATGTAGAGATGTAAATTAATGCTGCGAAATAAATAACAATAAATACTGTTTTAAATAATTTTAATTTATTGTACTATACTAAATAGGTAAAATTATTTTTTATATATAATTACATTCAATTGAAATTATTAAAAAAAAAGTATTATTAGTGAAGATATTAATTATTATAGTTATAGAAAAACTCATTTTTAAACTGATGACCAAAGTGCTTAGGTAATACTTGAACACCCCAAGGTATCTATCTATAAATAGGGATGAGATCAATTAATGAGGTTTAGATTTGAATACTCAAACTACTAGATTGGGTTTAAAAAGTTTTGCCACATTTTCTGATACAAAGATTATTTTTTTTTTTTGCACAAGCAATGCCAACAACGAGGAAGCTCAAAGAACTACTGCTTATTACTTGCAACAATTTTTAAGACAGTGAACAGAAGAAAACAATACCAATTTTAATAGAGATAAAAGAACAAGATGGATGGAGATGAAAATAGAATATACAAGCAAGTATTGGAACATAATTTTGAAACAGAAGTAATATTAAGACTTGTATTGGTCACAATGATTAACTACTTTAGAATAATTATTTGAAGTATATAGTTAGATATTATATTTGGAACTATTATGGATGTTTTGTCTGCAAGTTTAATTATAGGAATTATTTGTCATGCTTGATTATTACAAAATACATTATCATGCTTTGATATTATTAACTTATGATTATATATTTTAGAAAAAAAAACTATGATATGAATGCAGCAAACTCTATCGAGCGAGCAGCTGTCGCTGTTCGCGATGATAGTGCCAACATTTGTGGATAGAAGGTGCCATGTGGTCAGCACAACAAACTCAATGGCCATTAATCTCAGTTTTCTAAATCAAAGCTGCTACTTCTTTATTCAAACACCAGACTCCTGTAATCAGGATCACTAACCACTAAAACACAGAGGTGGTCTTATATTTTTAGAAAGTATTCATTTATTATTTTGAAATAATTTTTCAAAAATATTCATAACCATATTATAATTGTTCTTTGAATTTAAAAATGATTGAATCCGTGTCCAAATGTAATTTTTTCAATTTAATGGATATATTTAGATGCGGCTGCAACTGTACTTACTGTACTTAACTATAATAGCTTGGCTATTTAATCCATTATAATTTACTTGGTAAATCCCAAAGTTACAAGATTTCAACCCGGTTACTATGGTTGTTGTGTCGATTTTGTAAATATTCCAAGAGTTTGTTAAGCATAAAAGTGTGCTATTAAAGTTAACACTCCTATTATTACTTGACCTAGTAAAACATAGTATAATGGTTAAATTGAAGATAAAAGTTTTCACACGAATAGAGATTACCAAGTTAGCAAAGTTGAGCATTACATTAATAGGCAGAGTTACAATTTACACACAATAAAATGGAAAATTAAATCGTGTACTGACATATAATGAAAAATTGATAATCCTAGTTCGAATGAAATTAACTGTTGCTTTAATACTTAAAAACATAATAACCACATTTGGTATAAATAAAAAAAATTAATCTTAGCACATTTAAGGTGGGGATATAGAGGACATGAGCAAAGGTCAGCGTTTTTGCAGCTTTATAGCTTTTTTTTGGCCAAAACAAACAAAATAATGCTCCAGTTAAAACAAAGGGTTTAATTTTCTTCACATGGTGATATCAACACTTGTTGAATCTATGTTTGTACTGAAGCGATATTTGATTTATTTCGACCAAATAATCTTTTGATGTTAAAACTTCAAAAAACACTGACCCGTTCTCGCCTTCTCCACCTTAAGCAATTTAAATTTGTGTTCTCATAAATTTCGCTTGGTATTGATCTAAAAATAATTCACAACACAATTTTATATTATGTGAATAAACATTACTGTCACAACAACAAATGCCAAAATGTTGTATCAGTTTTAGCCTTAAAAATATTTACATGATAAAAATAAAAATAAATTGCAATTAAAAGTATTCAAGCAACAATTTAGTGTTCCATGTTTTACTCTCCCTTTCTCTTGCATTGCACAGGCATGCAAACGTACAGTGGGCGGTCTACGGCTACGCATCCATGCGATACCCACTTTCGCCATTTGGGCTTGGATGCCCTTTGCCTGGAGAGCCTGCACGGCTGCTTCTGCGGACTCTGGTCTGTCAAAGTCGACGAAACCATAACCTGCAAGCAAATACGCCTAAGACTTGTAGCTGGCCCCCAATCTTGCCTGAATCAAAGCCCCCAAAACAATATATGCTGCAAAGCATGGCTAATCATTCACTCCAACTCCCCTCGAAACCGCAGCTCAAAAACGATTAATTTTCTATTTGTACTTAAATTGTATGAAACATATTTAGTTAAAAAATAAAGTAGAATTCCAACCATCCGTACTTAACGGGACCAATACGGAATACCAGATAATACGGAAACAAGAGGCTGAAGCTTGGCAAATCAAAATTAAATTTATTGCAGAATAAGAAATAAGGATTATTAATTATGCCATAAATTACAAACCCATTATTTTATTAGTGTCAATAGAACTAAGAATTTTAAAAATCAACTAAATTAAACTTTTATTATATAAATAATGTAGAATACAACAAAATGCAAAAGTCACTGTTTAAAAATTTTGTGATTTAAGATTGTTTCACAGCTACGATTTTCTTCCTTGCAGTAAGGTCAAGCCATTAACGTTATGTATCTCAACACAATAGTATTTCTATTTCAAATTATGACTTCTTTTAACATTTGAGCAGATAACTTTAAGGAAAATGTAGGTAGCATTTAGCTAGCAGTTGCTATATAAATAGTATTCTAGTTGAGAAGTCTTGATTAATCCGGATTTTCCCGTTTTGGGGACACAAAAATTCTTCTCGATTTTTGTTTCTAGAAAATTGACTGTTGTCCCGATTTTAAATAGCTACATGTAAAAACCCTTTTTTTTTCTTAAAATCCAACTATAACACTCCAGTGACTAGACTATGTTTTGCCACAATTATTAATTATATATATTACTCTTTTATTGGCCCTGCTATTTAATATTGTTATAGGAAACACTAAAAGATTTTTTTTAAAAGGTTGAAGAAAATATATGAAAATATTCACGTTGGTTAAATTTAAAAAGACAAAATAATGGCATAAACGATTCTAAAAAAAAAAAAAAAACTGTTCAATTGTTGTTCTAGTTTCACTTTACCAATCTAATCTTAACCTTGATTAATTGGTGAGAAGCCAACTATAGGCGTTCACCGCTTACTCTCCATCCCACCAGCAGTCGAAAACCGGGGCGATAGTTGAAATGTAGAGCCAATTTTTTTTTTTTTTAGCTTGCAAATGCATTTAGTCAAAAAAACAAATAACCCAAATAATTAGTTTAAGCAAAATTAATATAAGAAACTCAATGCACATAATTTTTAAAAGATGCATTGAGTCAAAAATTGTGTGGTCACAGAGGCGCAAGAAAACATGACAAAATAGGTTCAACCATGTGTCAAATGTATGGGTTTTGGCTATAATTTAAAAGAGTCAAAAGAGCAGACCGACAAAAAGCGGGGAACGCCTGTACATGGACATAAACGTTTAAGATACACACGTACCACCATTTTTTCGAAATGACATACTCCTAACAAGCCGCCAACTGCACAAAATACTTCCTAACAGTGGTAATTGTTTGGCTTGCAATGAGCATGTTCACAAGTCACTAGTTAGGTCCCTCCATCATGTCACAATCTATTCACTATCACTGGGCACTGGTATTCCCGTTAAAATCTTATTTCTATACTACTAAGGTTATGTTTGTTTACAAAAGAAATTAGGTTCAAATAAATTATGTATATAATTTGTATATCACCGAAACTCAAAGCACTCAGAATGATTTGGATAGATATAAATGTGCAGAAAAAAAAAAGAAATTTCAGGCAAATTATTGCTAATAAATACAACATGAGATGTAGATATACTCTTGTAATATTCCATAGCTACTCTTAAGCAGGACTGTGGAGTCAGGGAGTCATGGAGTCAGTCGGAAGCAATTTTGAATAAGTAAAAAAGTATAGACTCTAGCTTAAAAATAAAAACTTAGAATATTAATAAAGCAATATTTGATAATTTTTAAATTACTTAGGACAAAATTTGTAATTGTGATGGTAAAATTTATTTAAATATACATTCACAATCTGTCAAAGAAGCTTCCCATGAGGTCCTCTGTATTGGAGCATTTTATTACAGTAAATTTGTTACCTATTATTAAATTTGGCGTACTGCCCTGCTCTTAAGAAACATGTGAATGATTTAATGAGAACATTTCTCTGTTCACACATAAACTTAAGTTGAACTTTATATCAAACAAAACTGTATGCCACTTAAAACACAACACCAGAAGATATTGATTATTAGTATAAAATTAACTCCAAAAATGGTTTAGTTTTAAACTAATACCTAATAAATCAAATAGCCAAAGCTATTATTTATGCTTTTTTTAGTGAGTATTACTCCATCTAGATATATTCTGAACTTCTAAAGTTCCTGGGTTCGATTCTCGTGCCCAGGTGTTATTTTTCAATTTTCAGAATATAATACCTAATAGTTATGTCACAGATATCACCTATCAGAATAATTAAATTTGTTTTACAATTAAATTGTAGCTTTTACCATCTAAACAATGACTTATTTGGGTACCATATACATACCAGTATATTAGATTAAATTTTGTTTTGAATAGCAAATAGTATTTACAGTGACTGTAAGACTATACAGTCCTTAGTAAATAAATAAATAAATAAAATCTCTAACAAATAAAAACTAGTTTCCTCAACTAATAAATTTGAATGAAAACAAAACAATTCAATGCATTAAAACTAAATAAAAACCCAATACATACAAAGCGTAGTCTGCTGCAGAGGTCTCCAGTGTATTTTTGCACATGCCATGCACACACAGAACGTTATAAACATAAGTAAACTAATTAATCTCAAATGTATAATAGATCAACAACTTTCTTAGAATATTTTATATTTAATAAAAATTCAGTGAATTCAAAATTTGTCCTAGTAGAAAAATTCCTCAGAAATAATGAATAATGTTCTATGGGATATTCCAGTAAAATCAATTAAAAATAAAAGGAGATTCGTTTAGCTATTCTTATTTTCCATAAGAATAAAATTAACTAGGTAAATTTATTCCTTTTTACAAAAAATTCTTAAAATTGCAGGATTTTTGGATCGTAAATATCAGTGAGCTATTCGAGGATGTAAAACTGATTGGTGGAAAGGGCTTAAAGAAAATTGATACAATCGTAATAATTTAAAATTGATACAATTGGACTAAATGTATTGAGCAAGGAAAAGGGGAGGTAGGCGGAACTATCCGGCCTGGTGTCTCAAACTTTCCGCCATGATGGGATTGGATATGAGCCCGCGCTCTGTGTGGTGCGTCCCTACTCGACTCCGTCGAAATTATGGAGGCAGGAGACCGCTGCAGCACACCACGTTCTGTGCTGTGGAACCCTGAAAAGAACACACAATGATGCAGTCGTTTGAAATAGAAATTCATTTTTACTTATAAAATAAATGCCTTACCATACATTTATAGAAAAACTTGATAGTTGAACCCATTAATAATTTAAAATAGATCTTAAAGTTAAGAACATATATTTTAAGTAAGAGAAATGACCACTTTGAGATTCTTGCTAGTCATGACAATTCAAATTTATTCCAATAAAATGAGTTATTGTTAATATATTGATTAATAAGCAACTAATTGTGAAATTGAAAATATACTAAAGAAAAGAAGTTTGTTAATTAAATATTAATCAATAGGTATTAAATATTAATCAATTAATAGGTACTGTTAGTAAAAAAAAAAGTATTGTTAGCTCAATGTAACATGTTTCTAAATCAGTTGCCATTTGCTTGAATATATTAAACAATTAATTCTTACCTTTACATTTGTTTGTATTCTTATCAAGAATAGCTTTTGTGGAAATGATCTTTCCATAACTGTAACAAGTAAACAATTAATATGTTAGTAGTTAAAATAATAAAATTATGAATAAGAACATGCAATATGTTATATTTTTATAATAAGTTGATGGTTAGTACTAAAAATGTGACAATAAAATGTGTAAAACACCAAAAAAGTTGCATTAGAGATTTATTTAAAAACAAATGGTAAGATGCATATGTTTTAAGTAACTATACTTGTATTGCACATGGTCATCAATGATAAGAGAGATTGTAGTTTTACTTTCTTTAACATTCAATTTTGAG
>JBCFYV010006587.1:0-35955 GCA_039000515.1 Timema cristinae
GAAACAGTATAGATCTTCCTTTTTGAATGGTGTACCCCCTGGGAGTTTAGACCTATGTTCACCTTCAGGATGGATGAATGTGAACCTATTTGTTGATTTCATTAAACATGTCGAAACATTTACTAGAGCTACAAAAGAAGACCCTATTCTCATCCTTTTAGACAATCATGAATCTCATGCTTCCATAGAAGTAATTCTTTACTGCAGAGAAAATGGAATTCCCTTTGTCACATTCCCGCCTCATTGACACATCGGTTGCAGCCCTTAGATGTTGCTCTTTACGGCCCATTCAAGACAGCATTTAATAGTTGGATGTTGGCACATCCTGGAAGAACAATCACCATCTATGAAATAGCTGAACTGGCCACTTCAGCTTTCAGCCTTCGAAACATAGTTTCATCGTTCAAACAGGATTGTGGCCTCCAAACCGATCTGTTTTTTCAAAAGAAGATTTTGAATGTGCTTTCGTAACAGACCAACCTGCCCCCTCACTTGAAGGTCTACCAAATGCAATAGTTACATCACAACCTGCCCCCTCTTCTTTGTCATCTGAAGACCCAATCAAGGGTGCTGAAGACCTGTCTTCAACAATAGGAAGCAGTAGCTTTATACCAAACAAGGAAATGCCAAAAGCTGTAACACCAGAATCTGTGCGACCTTACCCAAAAGCCATGCCAAGAAAATTGTGTATCAAAAGACGCAAAAAAGATAAATCAAGAATACTAACTTCAACCCTGGAAAAAAAATAGATTAGAAACTGAATTGGAGGAAAGAAAAAGGCCTAAGAAGCCACGCTGTGCAGTTAAAAATTCGAAAGTTTGAAAACCTGAAAGTGAAGATTCTGAGTGTGACCCAGATGGGAGGTTTTCTAACAACATTTTAGAATGCGACCTTAGTGACTCGGCTATGGATTTGTCCGATTATGATAACGATGAAAGAGGTTTCAAATTTGTGCCAAATATCAATGACGAAACAGGAAAATCAAATGTAGGATTAAATGATTTCATCAGTGAGATTTTCTTAAAAAAAAATTGAAATACTACATAGGACAAATTGAAGAAAAGATAAATGAGTCTGAATTTGTTGTGAAATTTTTAAGAAAAGAGGATGATTTCAAATTTTCTTCCCCTGATATAGTTGACATTTCCACTATTGATATTTCAGATGTAGAAATGATCCTACCCCAACCTTCACTAGTAGGAGGAACTTCAAGAGCTGTTTCTTTTATGTCATTTAATGTTAATTTTGCTGGTTATTAGTTAATTATTATCAAGCATATAAGTATGGAATTACATGTAATAAGTAGGCTTAACCATTACTCAGCCTAGGTAAACTATTAATAAGCTATTTTATAACTAAAATATAGTTAATTAATAACAATTGCCCAAGATACTTTTTTCATAGTCGTACCAATGTGCCCCATTGCTGTACAACTTTGTAAAAAAAAGTGTTAGGGCTATTTCCACAGATCCAAACAAACACTCTTTCCTTCCAGGTTGTCAATATCTGTTGATTCATCAAGGGCGATGGATATGAAATCACAATTTTTTAAATCACTTATTAAAGTTTTAAATTCATTTACATTAAGATCTTCGATGCATGGAGTTGTAGTGTAATTTAAAGGGGAACCTGTTTTATGGACTGAATAATTTTATATTTGATGTTATTGTCACATGCTTTGTCCCTTATAGCAAGTGCACACTCTTACAATTGCTTAGTCAGAGAAATATTTCTTATGCTTCGCTAGTAACCACGCAACTTTAAGAGAAACAAGATAACAGTTTGTTTACTGAGAAGCAGCTTTGTGCATTACAAGAGTTGATTTTGAATAACTTACACTTAAAGAAGATATTTTAGTTTTCTGTTTGTCAGAGCCAGGAGTAAATTTTTGATTAAAGTTGCGTGTTTAGTATTAAAATGGCACCTCATATTGTATTCTTTGCAAACACACTGTTTTGTTGCACACTAGACATACAGGAACACTTGCTACTTTTTTCTGTTGTAAAATAAACAAATATTTGTCTCTCCACTCATTGTTGAATTCCCGAATTTAACTATCATCTTTTCCCTTCTTTAGCGACATGTTACACTCTTACTGGTTATTGCTATACTGACTCACGCTGGCTTGACAGTTGCAACTATTTGTCTTTTATATGACCTTTACCCTCCCTTCTCCTTTACGCCTAGCACAGGGTTGTCAAACATTTGTGTAAAACAGTGTTGTTGGGCTATATATACAGTACATATAGTTTTCAGTTTAATTATTTATCGCAGGACAGACTGACATCCTTAGTTGGTCGCATCTGGCCGGTGGGCCGCCTATTGAAAACCACTGGTCTACATCCCATGTTTGTTATATTACAGGCCATGTTGACCCTGGAGAGTCAGACCTACCGACAGTCTATATCCTATGTTTGTTATATTACAGGCCATGTTGACCCTGGAGAGTCAGACCTACCGACAGTCTATATCCTATGTTTGTTATATTACAGGCCATGTTGACCCTGGAGAGTCAGACCTACCGACAGTCTATATCCTATGTTTGTTATATTACAGGCCATGTTGACCCTGGAGAGTCAGACCTAGGGACAGTCTATATCCTATGTTTGTTATATTACAGGCCATGTTGACCCTGGAGAGTCAGACCTAGGGACAGTCATATAGTCTATGTTTGTTACTATGATTGACAGGCCATGTTGACCCTGGAGAGTCAGACCTAGGGACAGTCTATATCCTATGTTTGTTATATTACAGGCCATGTTGACCCTGGAGAGTCAGACCTAGGGACAGTCTATATCCTATGTTTGTTATATTACAGGCCATGTTGACCCTGGAGAGTCAGACCTAGGGACAGTCTATATCCTATGTTTGTTATATTACAGGCCATGTTGACCCTGGAGAGTCAGACCTAGGGACAGTCTATATCCTATGTTTGTTATATTACAGGCCATGTTGACCCTGGAGAGTCAGACCCAGGGACAGTCTATATCCTATGTTTGTTATATTACAGGCCATGTTGACCCTGGAGAGTCAGACCTAGGGACAGTCTATATCCATGTTTGTTATATTACAGGCCATGTTGACCCTGGAGAGTCAGACCTAGGGACAGTCTACATCCATGTTTGTTATATTACAGGCCATGTTGACCCTGGAGAGTCAGACCTAGGGACAGTCTATATCCTATGTTTGTTATATTACAGGCCATGTTGACCCTGGAGAGTCAGACCTAGGGACAGTCTATATCCTATGTTTGTTATATTACAGGCCATGTTGACCCTGGAGAGTCAGACCTAGGGACAGTCTATATCCTATGTTTGTTATATTACAGGCCATGTTGACCCTGGAGAGTCAACTAGGACTCATATCCATGTTTGTTTATTACAGCCATGTTGACCTGGAGGTCGACTAGAAACAGCCTACAGGGCAAGAGGCGGGACTTAATAAAGAAGATTTAAATCTCACAGACTTTCAGAAAGCTCTTCATGTGAGTGATAATCTATTTTTTACTTTAATTGCAGTCTACCCTTAAATCCCACAACTTTTAAGACAAATTTCTATGCTATATATTATATTTACATGTGTGTCTGGGCTACATCACTCTTCGTGCCATTTGTAGGAAGATTAGCCTGTACTTATCTACCATTACCATTGTCGTACATCCTTTCCGTAGAGGCACTTTCCATATCCCGAAGCGGTGATGATGATTGTGAATGTGAGGGTGTGGAACCAGTAAAAAGTTTAAGCTAACTTTAGCTTTTTTTTAACCAGACCTTGGTGACTGGCAGGATAGTCCCCTTTTGGGAAATATATCCATGGTAAATATGGGGAATTGAACACAGGACCTCATGAAAGTATTCACGTGTGCTGAACACCACACCGAGGGCCGGTTGAAATACATATTAACAACCCATTTCATAGATCACTTTTTTATTTGTTCATCAAACAATTATTTCTGCGATCAAATCAAAACAGCCAAAACCGATCTAACATGTTTGAAATGTTCTAATATTATTAAAAAATGACACATTAACATAGAAACTATATCATGAGCCTGGGGTTTTCCCGCCATGCTCTATGGATGAGATCTCCATGTCTATCGCCTGGGTTTCTCTCGCTAATGTTCTATCGCCTGGGTTTCTCTCGCTAATGTTCTATCAGTAAGATCTCCCTCTCTGTCCTTCCTGGGTTTTCCCGGCTAATGTTCTATCAGTGAGATCTCCATGTCTGTCCTGGGTTTTTCCCGCCAATGTTATATCATTGAGACCTCTATGTCTGCTGGGTTTTCCCCCGCTAATGTTCTATAAGTTAGATCCCCATGTCTGTTCGTCCTGGGTTTTTCCCGCTAATGTTCTATCAGTGAGATCTCCATGTCTGTCCTGGGTTTTTCCCGCTAATGTTATATCATTGAGATCTCCATGTCCTCTGGGTTTTCCCCCGCTAATGTTCTATCAGTGAGATCTCCATGTCTGTCCTTCCTGGTTTTTTCCTGCTTATGTTCTATCAGTGAGATCCCCATGTCTGTCCTTCCTGGGTTTTTCCCGCTAATGTTCTATCAGTGAGATATCCATGTCTGTATGTCCTGGGTTTTTCCCGCTAATGTTATATCATTCAGATCTCCATGTCCTCTGGGTTTTCCCCCACTAATGTTCTATCAGTGAGATATCCATGTCTGTATGTCCTGGGTTTTTCCCGCTAATGTTATATCATTGAGATCTCCATGTCCTCTGGGTTTTCCCCCGCTAATGTTCTATCAGTGAGATCCCCATGTCTGTCCTTCCTGGGTCTTTCCCGCTAATGTTATATCATTGAGATCTCCATGTCTGTCCTGGGTTTTTCCCGCTAATGTTCTCTAAGTGAGATCTCCATGTCCTCTGGGTTTTCCCCCGCTAATGTTCTATCAGTGAGATCTCTATGTTTGTCCTTCCTGGGTTTTTCCCGCCATGCTCTATAGATGAGGTCTCCTTGTCTGTCCTGTTCTTAGTCATTCATCACTCACAGCTAGAATTTATTAGAAACACAGCAACAGGGACTTATTATGGTTTAGCTTTTATGCTGCCGGGTTTACAACATTGCATGGATTTTACCTGAAACACCCAACTCAAGCATAGACAGAAATTAAATACTCATTTATAATCTTTGTTGTTTATTGGAAGAATATAAATATAGCTAATTTTTCTTATTGGAACTGAAATAAAACAAATAGCTAACATTTTCATTACCTCACCCTACGTCCAGATTTAATGAAAATAATTAATGCAACCAAAATTACATTTTTTGAATTTAAGATTTTGAACTAGTTTTGACTAAAATCATATAAAGAGAACGTATTGTAGTCATGAAAAGTATCAAATCTTGATTATGGACGATCTTTGGTTGATATGCGCCCAGACTTTAAAAAGCGGGTCTTATAATTCTGCTTGATTGTCCATAGGGAAACGCTCAAAACTGTTTGGTGAATTTTGTTTGAACTTTATGGTTATTTATTTGCTATATGACCATACTTTTGGATTTAAGATCTAAAATTAAAGTGTTTTTTTGTTGTTGTAAACTCATCTTTTTAATGGCTTAAAATGTATGTATGGGTGGTGTTAAACATGAACATTGTGCAGTTGTTTTTGAGGGAATTTTTGTTAAATGGTAGTTAGCTAATGACTGATCTTTTAAAATGTTTTCAAAAACTAGTATAGACTATATGATAAATTATGTACTATTGAGTCATCCTATTTGTTTTAAAAATTTAAATTGGAATAAAAGCATGCCACAAGCATTATTGCTCTTTGCCAAAATAACTTGTATTTGAACTCACCATAGTTGGTAAATATATGAACACTATTTGGCAGGTCTCCCCATTTATTAAAAAGTGGTTGCAGATTAACCCATAAATAAAAGAATGTCTGAACTACTGCTGTACTTTACTAAAAGTCTTATGATATGGACAAGCAATAAATTTAACTCAAAGGATATTCATTGCCTAGGCACAGTGATTAAGTAGTAAATAAAATAAACCCAATGTAAAATTGCACTCATCAACTGTCTCTGCTTTTTATTTACCAAATCATAGTATTTATTACATAATTTACAGTGTTATAAAGTAATGTAGGGAGTGGGTGGCAGTTCACAAAATATACACATATTATGTTAAATGAATGGAATGTTGTGGTGATTGCAAAACTACAATAAAGTTAAAATGATTAAATATCTAAGTTTATTTAAATTGGCAACAGACATCACAGAAATACAAAGGAAACATTTAATATACATAATCCAAAATATAAATTAGAGAAACATTCCCTGAGTTAAGTGAATATTAAAAGGAGATTGAAATGTGTCTTGTACTAACTTAACATAATTAACAAAGACAAAAGATAGATTATGTGAAACAAGATAATATACACTAGCAAACTCATGCATAAATTCCACTATACTTATGCAAAACATTTTTTGAGTCCTGGTTTTAAATTTTATAATTTGATTTTTAAAGAATTAATGTCCTCATTTGTATGTTTGGACGGAGACGTGGCAGTAGGCCTAAAAGTCATTAGGCCTAGAGGTCATTTGGCCTAAAAGTCATTTGGTCTAAAGGTCATTTGGCCTAAAGGACAGTTGGCCTAAACTCAGTTGGCCTAAAGTGAATTCTGAATAAAAATCACCTTTTTACAATCGAGCATTGAGGTTGGAAACATGCAACCTGGGACCCTTAGACCAATTGGCACACACACTATCGACTATTTTGGACTCGACAGAATTCGGCTAGGATTCGAACCCCAACCTGATTACTAACAGCGACAAAGTGTAATTAAAGTACAACGCCTTATACCGAACGGCATCCACTGTGGTACACCCAAAAGAAGATTATGGCATGGTAAATTGTTGCTTTAAATAAAATATATTATCAAATATTCAACAGTCTCAGCATTTGCAACAAAATCCAGCCTATTGAACCACATTAAGTCCTGCTGTAACGTTGTCTATTACAATGTTGTTTATTTAAAAGGTTGTCAATAGTCTCTGATCCTCGTTTTACTTAACGTTGTCCCCGATTGGCTACAATGTTGTTTTTAACCCGATTAAATCCAGCGTCAAGTTTGAATCGTTTGCCAAATGCTTGATAACCGCACGCGCTATGTAAGAGTCATGCAGACCCCGTCACGAGGTGCATTAACTTGGACTACCACTTTCAAATTTTGAATTTTTTTCAATGTCAACGTTTTGTTTCAGTTTTGTAGAGTTTGGTACCACAAACAAAAAGTTTTGTACCCCCACCATTTTGAGAAATTAGCATATCAAAATTGCCACTCCAAATTAAGGGGTAATTAGATCTTTATTATTTTGAACTTTTTTCAATGCAAACGTTTTGTAATAATTCTGTACCGCTTTGTAACATAAATTTGGTCTGCGTATAATATCTCGCCAAATTAATCGAGGTTTATAAATTATAATTTAATTAATATACTACTTCATGGGCGGATCCAAATCATTTTCATAGGGAGGAATGGGGGTGTCATAATTATAAATTACATAGTTACTTGCAATGCTAGAGTTCTGTTTAAAGTCCATTTAATAGTTTCTTATTCATATTTGAGCTTATGAATAAGATATAAGTGATACTTAAAGGATTGGGGTATCTCAGGAGGATAGAGGGGAAAGGGTTTATTTTTTTCTTATAACTCCCTTAGCATGTATGCTGTTTTCAGGACAGCGGTATCTCCGGGGGTGTATAGGGGTAATTATCGATCTTGCTTCTCGAGGATGGGAGGGTTCAGGGGGGAGGGTGTGTGATGATGAATTTGGGAGGCTTCTCAGGAGGGCGCACGTGTGTTTTTGTTTTCTTTCTCTATCAGAATATAGTCTTAACACAGGACCGCGTGATATCTCAGGGGTGAGTGCGGGAAGTGTTAATATTTCTTTTCCTTAAACCCTAAAGCATGTATACAGTTTTTTTCAGGACGGGGGAATCTCCAGGAGGGTGTAGAGGTTATCGATCGAGATATGGTGGCATGGGATGGTTCGGGGGGATGAATTAAGAGGGGCCGGTGACTCGCGCTTGGATTTGCACAGGTGGAATGGGGGAATTTTTAAGTATAACCCCCCCCCCATACCACTGTGATCTTAAATGGATGCAAACATTTAATAAGTTCCTTCCAATTATTGCCTTTCTTTTTCCCTCTCTCTCTCTCTCTCTATATTTCATAATGGGATAGTGAACTTTGGAATAAAGGTTAAATAAATAGTTCAGCTAGTTATTTTAACGCGTGTATTCTTAAAATTACAAAGACGCATACATATATTCTGTGCAATGATTAAAAAATCTCGTTCTCTCTCAAAATATATAGTCTTTCAGTCAACACATACGCTTCACCACCATCATCTAATAATACATACATATATTTCGTACAATGATTATAGTCTTCAGTCAATACATACACTTCACCGTCATCGTATAACAATACATACATATCTTGCGCACAATGATTATAAAAATCTCTTTCTCTCTTTGTTAAACATACGCTTCACCGTCAACGTCTAGATATAGCTCGCGCCAAAGAAGGATTCAGAGGTAGAGTCTTTACGCACACTTCACCACTTGAATAGCTCGTACGTGTCATCGCCTAGATATATCATACCTCGTTGTGAAGCGTTAAAGCGACGCCTAAACCTCGCACCAAAGTTTATGCCCGGAAGACGGACTCTTCTTACATAGTCAAGCGCGATTATGTCCAGCTCGTCCTCCGCTTCACTAACCTCTTCATCTCCTTCTAGTTGACGAACGTTGTAGATTCGGTACTTTTCGAGCTCAGAGATTCACTTGACTCGATCGTATTCCTCGCGCTCGATCTGGTCCAACACTGTGCACAAAGCGTCTTCCTCCTATAGAATTTCTGTTTGGTCCCCTTCCTTGAGATTGTAGATGGAACATGATGTAGTACAGCTCTCTATAGACTGACTCGCTTCCCACATACCGGGATTATGATGGCCGAGCCAGTGTATAGAGGAATAGTAGCGCTCGCTGTAGCCCTTGTCAACCTCCGTGATGTAGTATTCTAAGCTGCCGTTTGAGATCTTAATATTGCTCATGTCCTCCAGGCAGTAACTAAACTGTCTAAACATATCGAATGTGATGCTTCTCTCTGCTCGCGCTCGCCTCTATACGCTCAGGATGGAGGGGGAACAATCCCTGTCGGATGAGTGGTTCACCCTCATCTTCTACACTATATCCTTATAGATCCCCGAACTGTGCGTCGAGTCAAACCCTAACCATTTGATGCATACTCTATCTACGGAACGTCTGATTATCTTCTCTACAAGGTAAACATCCGGAAACAGCGTCTTTCTGAAATCCTTATCGTAGAATCCTCCCGTGATATGCTTACCTTTCATATCTTCGAGTAGAAAGATCCTGGGATTAGTATCGACGACGTTACGTATTTTAAACAATTCGGTCGACCAGTTCACGGTATAACCCTTTTCGAAAACGTCCTTATATTACTGATACGAACTTTATCACCTACTTTAATCACTTTAGGTGTATAATGTGAGATCTTGAGACGTTTATAGATTATATGTAAAAGTCTGTCATCCTTGACGTCTATAGGATTCATCTTTATGGTCGAGTTTATCGTCCGGTTGTATTCATCCAGTAATGAATCGATCATATCGATCCATCGATACCATCCTTTAGCTGTGAACCTCCTCCACATCATGTTCTTGAGGGTACGATTAAATCGTTCCACGGCGCTAGCCTTGACGTTTACGAATGTGGAATAATAATTGATCCTCTTTCTTGCCATGAATTTTTTAAACTCTGTGTTGTAAAACTCTGTTCCATTATCCGTTTGGAGATGACGTACGGGAGGTAAGCCTTTGTCAGTCACCTTGTCGAGGAGGAGAGGCATTGTGGCGCTGACATTCTTCCCGTCTTAATCTTGACAGGTGTAGCCCAAGCTCTTTTAGAATACACGTCGATGACGGCGAGAAGGTACTTTAATCCCTTATTTGATCTGGAATAGGATATCATCTCCACCAGATCGGCCTGAAGAAGTTCGTTCAACCCTCGTACGTTAACATGTCTTCGGGGAAACCGTCGTCTTGTAGGACGATGAAGTTCACGGGCAATCTCCCACTTGATGGTAGACATGATTATGATAAAATACGGATGAGATGAATGTCTTTATACGATGATTTCGGCCTCACGTAATTCCTCAATGATAGAAACGATCTCGTTCTCGTGAGTGGAATGTCCGGCCTCGGTAGATGCGTGCAAGAGTCTTAATCGATCGACCAATTCGTTGGGATCGTCCCAATAGGTATAATCGACCCCTCTTACTGTTTCCATCTTGTATAAACCGTCACCCTCGAGCTCCTCCTCGAACATAGGTTTGATTATTAACGAATACTTTAGTCCTGCGCGCATCTTGATACGTGCGTACGTGTCGTTTCTCAATCGATGCGCGTTTGTTTCTTCGAGCATGGACTTTTATACTTTCAAATCCTCCTTAGTATAATGCGTGGGTGCTCTTCTGAAAAGTAATTCTAATAGCCCTTGGGTATACGGCACCGTCATGTTGTTAAGAAGTACTGTGCCATAACTCTCGCCGAATACGGCACGGGTATCTCCGAGCTTGGTCGATAATACTTTCATGACGGACTCCGTAGGTATTATCGGAATATGCTTGAGACGAATAAAGATAAGTCTCCATTAGATGTCTGTTTTGCAATCTCTCAGGTGAAACTTCCGCCTCCTCTTTCAGTTCGGGTTCGGCGAGCGTCTTCGCCATCTTTCTTAGAGGATCTGTGATAGGTTTGAATGTTTCCTTTACGAAGTACTCGGACTCGTTTAAAAATCTTACTTGCGTTTATGATATCCTCCGTGACCTTCGTTGACATGGTGCAAGGTGCAAATGTCTCTTACGATGAAGAAACGGTTCGTTATATCTAAACGTAAGTAAAACCTAATTCGACGTATAAAATCTGAGGTGTCGTCGAGCGTTTTTCTCTCATGAAAGATATAGTGTCATCTTTGGACAACTAGAAAGGAGTGCCGTTGATAGGTTTAAGATTCAACAAGCAAATATGAGTCTACATAAATAAGACTTAGGTGCCACGTCTGAAGGTA
Organism: Timema cristinae; assembly: GCA_039000515.1. NCBI lineage: Eukaryota > Metazoa > Arthropoda > Insecta > Phasmatodea > Timematidae > Timema > Timema cristinae. The sequence continues at coordinate 11,114 of JBCFYV010006587.1, forward strand.
ATGAGGGCATATCTATGTTTTGCGAAACTAAGCCGCCCACATCGTAAAACCGATAAGCTTCTTTCACCTTTACGGATAGTATACCTCTCGCAATCATATCGTTCAATTCTGTGTAAATGGTTTGTTGTATCGCGAACGACTCCTCTAGCCTTAGCAACTTCGCACCTAAAGTGACGAGCACCGTTTTATTCTCGTTGAGACGATCTTCATGACGACGAGACATTTTCCACACCTCCTCCGTCCCTTGACGACTAATCTTCTCAAAGTGGGTGTATTTTATTCGACTGTGCTCCAAGCTCTCGATCAACGAGTCCATTTGCCTTTTGATGGCGCTTTTGTCCGCGTTGAGAGCGAGTATCTGCTCGTTACTATATCTCGCATCCATCATATCGGCGTAAGACTTGTTACAGACATCCTTATATGCGATGGGCGTCTCGACGTTGACGATCCTCATCAATCTAGCATTGTAATACCCTTGAGAGGTTAGAGTCAGATTTCCTTCCGTCTCAACGATAGATCTATATTTGTAGAGACTATGACCGAATTTAGATATGGACGACATGATGTATTATCGCGGACTGAGTACACGTTCATGTCAATTGTGCAAGATAAAGGTATCGAACCCGTATCGATATTGTCCTTTATTAATTTCGAGATCTTTGTTCAACACTAGAAAATAGTACTTATTGTTTTTCCAAAACAGCGAGCATACCTACTTAAACTTTTAGAACGTCATATCCATGTTCACGTGTTCGTCATAAACGTGTCTCAGGTTCGTATCGTTCATCTTGAAAAGGATAAGAAGGTTGACGTTATCTCTCAACATCTGTTTCGGGATGCGCGAGTATGTATGACAAAGATAGAAACAATCTATAGCCTTATGTCTCCTCATACTGAAATAAGCCTGTATGGTAAACTGTTTATCGCAAGCAACGTCGTAAAAAATGAATACATAGTCTGGTTTGGCCTCGGTCGGTGGGATAATTTCCGCGTTTTCAGAATAAGGGAAATAGACGAGAGAAAGAACCTTTGATAAACGTTGATACTTGGGCTGGTATAACGAATTAAGATTAAACGTAAACGTTCTTGAAGCGTAGACCGTTAGGTTCCTCCTACAGACTGATCCATGCGTTTGTTTTGCCGCAATTCGAAGGTCCGCACATGATGCAACGGATAGTATCAGATAACAGCGTACCGTGTCTCTGAGGTAATTATCTACCCGCATCGTTATCGTTGTTGCGTACAGTTAAAGAGTCTGTCCGTTTCTCGAGCCGCATGTCAACTAGTTCGACTATATAATGTACGCGCCTATATAAATACGAATCAGTACGTGTCATGAAGCAAAGAAGGGGAGAAGGATTGTTGGATAAGATAATCAATAATCTGCCGTTCAAGGTGCATATACCTGTATACCAGTAGTGCGGACCAGGAACTAAGTTGGTAAAACGATTGAAACGAGGTGATCCCGGAATAAACGAGTTAGATCGTTACTGTATGGAACACGATATCGTCCACTCCAAGGGGAAAGATCTTGCGTGACGTCATACTGCAGCTCGTGAACTTATCGAGAAAGCGTGGAAAAGATTACTCGCACCTGCTCGGAGCTGATTGAGAAAGCTGCCGCGTGGGCTGTTGCCAACATGATTAAAGCTAATGTCAAGATGGGACCAGGTTTGAAGAAGAAAGGTTCCCGTCATCAACGGGGTACTAATAAACGGCGTTCTACTACTACTCACCGGAAGAAGGAGGGTTGAATCCTACCTTTACTACCTCTGATCACCGCTCTTGGGGCCGTCTCTGGAGGAGCCGTGGGAATCACGAAGGCTGTACAAAGTGAGAAGGCGAATACGAAACAATTGAACGAGGCTCATAGACATAATCGTACGCTCGAGGCTATCGCCATGCTAAAAGGGATATATCTACGACCTTACTCGAAAAAATGACCACCTAAACGGGCTCTTACTGAAACGTATCTGCGAAAGTACGCTAAAGATTTAAAATTCCCCTTCTTTAGGGGAGTATTTGCGAGGGACGCTTTACCAAGCGGTCCACCTTAGAAGATAGAGAGTGCCATCATCAATATCGATAACGATAGCGGTAAGGCACTCATTGGGAGGCGTATAAGAAAATCGGTGAGCAAGTGGAATACTTCGATAGTTTCGGTTATCTAAGACCACCACTTGAACTAGTCCGATATCTCGGGGGAATACCTATCACCTACAATCATACACGGTACCAAGAGTACTGGACAGTTTTTTGCAGCCATATTTGTTTAGCTTTTCTTAAATACTCACGCTGAAGTTCGATCTTAGTAAATATGTCTACGACGCTTACACTGACGGGTCAGAGTTCGAATCTGACGGAGAATTACTTCCCACATATCCTGCTCGGAGAAGAGAACCGTAAAGAAAAATGGTTCATTGGACTGAGCAATCTGGCAACTTTAAATTCCATACCTAACATCAACGAACGTAAAAATAAATTTTATTGCGATGGTTTGGAGTATACAGTCCTTCCGGGTACTTATGAACTTGAGGTATTAGACGGGTACTTATGAACTTGAGGTATTAGACCGATTCTTTCGAAGAGAAGTCCCGAGTAGCGTGAAGCTCTCAATCATCTGTGACTCTTGCACTTTAAAGAGTTATATCACTTGCAATAGGCCGATTGACTTTACCCGACCTGGTACGTTCGTATCCCTGCTAGGGTTCTACTACGTCATTCTTCCTGCGGGGAAGACGCACATATCTACCATGTCACCTCCCGCGTCGCATCAGTGAAGGGCGTGGTCATATAGCTATTGGTAATGGTCACCCTACATTCAAGGTCGACCCAGGAGAATGTTGATTGTTGGGCGCCACCTCGTTGGCGATAGTGAGCCTGAACATTAACGAGGAAATTCGTTCAGTCGCCATATGTAGATATAAAGTTCAACACACACCCTTGGAAAGTAGAACAGGACAAATAAGGGACTTCTCGGTCAGGGATAAACTGCTTGAAAGGCAACGAGGTTCCCCATTAAACCCATAGGCCTTCATGGGTTTACCATGATCAAATCTGTCATACCTGATATTTCCTAATATAGATGAGAGCTATCCCAACCCCGGAAAATGGGTTTCTAGGGTCACTGTCATAGTTAACAAAACAAATATTGTTCAATAAGCCAGGAAGGCTGACACAAAAAAAAATCAGGTTATATAAAAAATTATTCCTTATCTCAATTTTAAATTCACAAATTATTCTGGTTAACATATTTCCAATTAAATGTTTGGTTAAGCCTTCGTCTTAATTTCATTAGACAATAGATTCAAGTTCTAAGCATGAATAGAATGTGTGAAGCATATAATTATTTAAATAGTGAAAATATAATTTGGAACATTAACAGGTTAGCTTAAAATAAATAGTAACTACTTCACAAATTTATCACGGAAAACGATTTATTGACTTTACACATACTTCAGGAAATATAAACATTGGGAGCTGCGAGTGGCCACTGCAAAAAAATTAAAGTGCACATCTCAACTAAATCTAACGCTACTTTACAATAGACACAACAGTCACTTTCTAAAATAGTGCCATCTAAAGTTAATCTTCAGATACCATCGTCTTTGCGAGAAAAAAGAACAAAAATATAGCACTTAGCGGTCTCTGCGCGTCTTGCGCGTAACCATACATTCCACGTGGAACCTCAGGGGTGTCCAGTTGGTCAGTCCACTCGTGAGTGCCTCCGGCCACTAGCCCCGGGTATGCAACCAGTGAAGGAGTACCGCTGATGTAGTCCGTGGTTGACCGTACACAGTCCGGGAACCAAACTCCCGACCCCAGACGTCGAACCAAGACCCTACAAACCCCATATATATATGTAGAATGGATCCAACCAAAAATATAACCTCTCTTTACAAAGAGCAATACAATTTAACCGTACATTCAGAAGTTATAAATACCACTAACTTCAAAGCTCCCAACTTTATAGGACTCCAAATTCTTATTTACTGCTCCAAAACTGTCTGGTAATATGAGTATCGTAATAACAAGCTTAAGTATTGAACGTAAATATATTATTTGCATAACTATAACCCCTCGCTGCATTCATTTACATGTACATAAAATGTTCTGACTCATTATGTATTTATCATACCAGTAGTGGAATTAGAAAGAATATAAGTGATCAATATAATTCTATTCTATAGTAATTAGAAAAAATATAAGTGATCAATCAAACTAGTTGTCATCACATAAATTGATCCCCAAAACATTACCACATAGCTGTCCATTACAGACACCAATTGGTAACATATTGCCGTTTAGAAAGAATGTCATTAACCTAATTAACCCTTAACTTAATCACTGAAGGGGAGTTTTAATATCACTCAGCCTCCCTCCAAGTAGTTTTCCCCCTTCCCGACCGGCCCATTATTTCACTAATATCCCATTAGAACGGGTGCAACTATTTAAACATTACCAGAATATAATCACTGAACGTTGAAATAGACCGTACATATGATAAGGATTAATAAATATGAATACGTCTACCTTACCCCTGCCACAAAACTTCGCTCCAAATCCTCCTCGTGGAGACAGAGGTTCTTCACAACCCAGGCGTTCAAGTCCAACAAACGTACACACATGAATCCGTACCGCGAAACACTGACTTAAACTCTTCTCATAAAACTCAACCACAGTTCACAGATCAGGTTCTCACGCAGGCCACGGATAGTTCATAGCGCTTTAGGATGTACCGTAGCACCACGTGGTGGAAGTAGGCACCGTTAATGTACACGCACCACATGAAGTATCCGACTCCTGTGGGCATGCTTCCACAATAGACAAATCATTTATTTAGTGGGTCAGGCTAAATATCGGAGGAGAGGGTCCATGTGATGAGAACCGTTACAACCAATACCGTGAATATCCTTCACGTGAACGTGATCCGCGTAGAATGTAGTCTCGCTAGCGGGTCTTATGTCAACGCAGAACCGAGTCATATCTTGCACGAGTTCAGCATGACCGTCCCGCCGGGTTATAAGATAGTGGAAGCGCCGAACGGTATCATTTACCTTCCGGTAACGAAATGAGTAATAGAGTATATCGCGGTACGACTTGTTGATGAACGAGGGTTTATCGTCAACCTTAGAGACGAGACGATATCGCTACGTCTACATCTGAAACGAGTCGGCGGAGATGGGACTCGTACTAGATAAAACGAGATGACGTCTTCCTCGAAACATCGATAGAAGAATAGTGAAAACGTTAACACCTGCAAATAAACTCTATTTAAGACGTTTAGGTTACTCGTTACGAATATAATTGATATTTCCATGGATATTCTGAACATTTGAGACTCTGCCGCTTTCGATACGGCCTTGACCAGTTTCCAGTATCATTCCTACGCCTAGGATATTCCTGGACCGTTAGCTAATGGGAACAATCTTAGGATATCTATCAAACAAAAATGACTGTACACGTTACCTCACCGTTCTCTCTATACATATCAAAGGACGACTACTTTTGAATATGGGGGAACCCGGAAGTACTTCAAGGATTCTTAATAACGGAAGTCTTCATCTATTCTCAAGAATCGCCTATGAGATCAATGAGGTGGAGATTGATCAATCGAGAGATGTAGGCATTTCGACTCAGCTTAAAAACTATCTATCTATGAGGAATGGTGAGCAGACTCATGTTTCAAACGCGGGTTGGAGGCTTGAAGGAGTGCATGTGCACGCAGAAGCAGGCATCTTTGACGTATGCGTCCCTTTACGTCTCATACTAGGATTTTTTGAAGACTATTCTCCAATACTGATCAATGTGAAACAAGAACTGGTACTTGTTAGTTTGACCACCGACAACAACGCTTTACAAAAAGTACCTCCTACTGCCGCAGAGACACATTCTAGGAGCGATTTAAGTAAATTATTATAGCTTGTACCGCATATAATGACCGATGATATTAATCGTCTCAACCTGCTTAATTTCATCAAGAGTGGAAGGATCATCGAGCCACCTTTCCGTACTTGGGAATTGTACGAGTACCCTAACGTACCTACCTCTATTTAACATGATTGTACTGTGAGAACGTCAACTTTGATGGAAAACTTCGTTACGTGGTTTTCGCTCTTCAGGTGGGACGCAACAATACGACGGCTGCAGATAGAAGTATTTTCGATCATTGTAATTTACGTAATGCTAAACTCTTCCTAAATTCTATCATGTACCCTTACGAGGATATGAACTTGGAATTTAAACACGATTCCTTCTAGAAATTATACAAAGACTATGCCAATTTCAGACTTCGTACTACGGAACAAGCGCCTATTACCTTTACTCGACCCTTCCCATTTCAAGTCTCACGCACTCAACATCGTGTTCGATGCCAGCCGACAGGAAGATACTCTCAAGGACGGTATGGTAACGTGTCGTATAACGTTCGAGACAGGGGAAAATATCCCCGCAAACACCAAGGCGTTTTGTCTCATCATACACGATAGAGTGGTCCGCTATTACCCTTCAAGCCGACGTCAGCAAGATTACATCATAATGATGCATCATTGTTCTCGTATTGAGCAGTATGTTGATCGATGTGCAAGGGTACTCGAGTGAGGAGCGAGTATTCATCTTCAAGTAGGTGGGCGTTCTACATTTCGAAACTTTTGACGAAGCCATCTACAAGTTTCTTCCACCGTTCAAAATCGACATACTCTTCGTATCGAGTAGGAAAAATGTAAATTGGGTAACCGATTATTATCACGGACTGTCTTGGTATGATGTAGAAGTACAGTACTCAATCTTCGTTCTATCATAATTTCTCATCTAGAGCGGTACACATCATGACCATCGATCTATATTAAAGGAACGGAGAAGGTGACTTGGCTACAGTGTCATCGACGTCGATAGTGACAAGTACAACTTTTACGAGCTAGGCGATCTTGGTTTTCCTTCCCTGAGTAAGCTTAAAAATCTGCATGACGTATATAAGTGTTCCACCCATTCCGGTACTATCTACCCGTGCGCTGCAGAAAATGTCCGACTACTCCATGAATGGTTTAAGAGTTTTAAGTTTGATCGGACAAACATTTGTGATCTGGCTAAGAGTGCGATACAGAACGATACAAGTTTGATCATTTCGATAAGCTATCATGTTTCTGCGGTCAAGACGAGGTTGACACGCTCAGAAAGAAGAAAACTACTGATGCTTCTAAACGTATGGTCGGAAAGAAAATTAAAACTTCAGAGGAAGTGGTCAAGGAGTCTACGAAGAAGAAGCTACAAGACGAGTCAAAGGATGTGTAAAGGAATACACAGACCGTTTTATCTGCAATAACTAGTGCTAATTTCTCATTATCAAACCTCCTTACTCTTGAAAAATCTTCATCCAGCATCGATGCTTGAAGAACGACTCTCCGGCTGACCTTGTAGAAGGTAGAATGTGGTCTGGAGGCAGCAAACCATGGTGTAAACTTACCTATTTAGACAGTACCGACTTTTTTCTGACCTTGAATGGGTTTATAAAGTAAAGGGTGTGTGCGCGTGAAAAGAAACTGTTCGTTCACTATACGAAGGACTTGTATTTGAACGGGCAATTTAAGCCAGATACACTAGATCAAAAAGGTTTTGTTAACTTTTTCATCGATCCTTCTTGGATACTCCTTAATTTTTTTAATGTATTTGAAATGTAATATCATGCGTTTTTTTAAGATTATTACTTTGTATTCTTTAGAAAGAGATGTATTTAATCAATTAGAGTATAAGTCTAAGAATATATCCAACATTTTTTTATCCTTTAGAAATAAATGTATTTAATCATTTAGAGTGTAAGTCTAAGAATGTATCAACTTTTTTAAATAAAAAGAATGGATGATTATTACTTTGTTTTTTGGGGTAAAAAATAATAAATAAACACACAATACCTTTGTAATAATTATATTTAATGAATATAATGATATACTCTTTTACATATACATACTAAATTACTTTTTTCTTCTTTAGTCAATAATGAAAATGTTACAGAAAATGATAAAAAATAATCATGAATATGCTTCGGAACATTAATATTTTCTCAAGTCTCTCAGAATCACTACATTCATTTTTTATCTTCTTATTTAGACAAGAGTGAAAAAGTTGTAGATCCTGAAAAAAATTCTCTCATTCATGAATATACATCGTTACATAATTACATTAATATTCTCTTAATTATGTGTCTTTAAACACACTGCATTAATGTTTTTCTTAATCACTTACACTTACACTATATGTCTATAGACACACTTCTTTGTAGAGATGGAGGGGTAGTACCTATCGATGTCTCTCTCTTCACAGTTGGGAGGAAGTAGATGCCTGCTCACTTATAGAGTAATGGTACCACGGTAGAGTATTGACTATACCGGGTACTATATATCTCTTATCGTCGATAGGGCATATAGGGCGACCCGATTAAGACCGTGTGATTAAGACCGAGACACACCCGGCGTTAAAGCTTAAATATTGCACCATGCTCATGCGAGAAAAAAGAGTACAAATCATTACAGTCCTAGAACCCATCTGTTAACCTGGAGGATCAATAACTCATACGTCGTATAAATATTACCTGCCTAAGTTTACACACGTCCTAAAGATTATTACCGACTGGTTTCATCCAGGATCAATGACAATCGTGTCGGAGGGAGTCGTTCGCCAACACGATTAAGTCTGAGAGGGAGGGGGGCACCGGGTATTAAGGCACACTGTGCGTGCGATCCACAAACGCCTTTAACACTATCCCATACAATTTCAATGACACCCTGTTTAATCTTGCGTGATTGAAATGAATGCTCAAGAAAACATCTGTCAACCTCCAGGATAAATGACGCACAAATGAATATCTCCCCTTGGGCATATTCAGCGCCCACCCCCCTCTGAGCACATCCGTGCGCGAGAGTCGCTGGCCCCACCCAATTCATCCCCCCGAAACATCTCACACCGCCATCCCTCGATCGATAACCCTCTACACCCCCTTGGAGATACCACCCATCCTGAAAAAGCCGTATACATGCTATAGGGGTTTAAGAAAAAAAGATTAACACTTCCTGCGCTCACCCCCTGAGATACCACGCGGTCCTGTGTTAAGACTATATTCTGATAGAGAAAGAGAACAAAAACACACGTGCGCCCTTCCTGAGAATCCTCCCAAATTCATCATAACACACCCTCCCCCTGAACCGTCCCACCCTCGAGAAGCACGTTCGATAATTACCCCTATACACTCCCGGAGATACCGCTGTCCTGAAAACAGCATACACGCTAAAGGGGTTATAAGAAAAAAAATTCCTTTCCTCCCCCCCCCCTCCCCCCGATATACCACGGTCCTTTGAGTATCACTTATATCTTACTCTTCTTAAGTATTTTTTAAACGGTGGTTCTCCTTTTATATTTTTTGAATTCAGTTAGTTTATATTATAAACTATTTAAAGTGGCCCTCCTTCAACAATTTTTTTGTAAAATTGATTACTCTAGAAGCTATGAGTAGTTTTCGCCTTGATTTATAAAAATAAATAAGATTCTTTTATAGGCCTAATCCATATAAATTGTTTCTCGCCTGAACATATTTCAGATTTGGATGAACCTCTAAGCTATTTGGAGTGATTCTCACTTTAATTTTTTTAATTCTATTTGAGTGACCACGTTGTTTTGATAATTACCCAAAATGAATGGGGGTAAAAAACTTTTAATTTGTGGTAAAAAACTACTGCAAAATGTTTGCATAGAAAAACTCATAAATTCAAAAGTATTACTCCATAATTTACTTTTGAGTGACCACATTGATATTCCACCCACTCTAAATGGGTGGGATGCAATACATTTTGTTTATGGTACAAAACAAGTGAAAAACGTTGGCATCGAAAAAAAGCTCAAAATTCTAAATATGTAAACACAACCTCTTAATTTGGAATGGCCATTTTGATATACTTAATAGGCGTACTCTAAATGGGTGTGGTACAAAACTTTTTATTTGTGATACTAAATGATACAAAGCTAGTATAAAACATTGGCATTGACAAAAATTCAAAATTCTAAAGTGGTACTCCTGCAGTAACTTAGATTGAGTACTTTGATATGCTAACTACTCAAAATGGGGAGGTGGGGTACAAAACTTTTTGTTTGTGGCACATAACGGTACAAAACTAGTACAAAACTTTGGCACTGAAAAAAATTCAAAATTTGAAAATGATTCTCCCCTTCACGCACCCTTCTCCTCCTCTCCAACTGCCTTTCTAAGTCATTGTTGAACAGAGCTGTCCGATGCTCCCCAAGACCAGGCGGTGTAAGTTGCATTACCCTCATCTAAGAAAGTTGGAGTAAATACCAGTTTGCTAGTAATGGGAAGGTTGGCTTCGAATACCGGATGGGTGGGAGGCCCACAAAAGTGTTTTAAGAGTTTTCCACTCTACCGCTATGTGCTATTGAAAGATGCTTATTGTTAGTCATCATAACATATTATTGTATCACAACAATACGGTGATAGCAACAAAGAATGCATTTATTGGCGAGGTCTTCATGTCGTCAATGTTAGATTACTCAACCGTACTGGATCGACAAAATTACAAATATTAAAAATTGCAAAGCAAATTTAAGTGCTTTTACAATCGTAAACAAATACAAATGGTAGTTAGTATGTTTATTATAAATAAGTTATTTTTGTTGTATTTATTATTTATTTTCTCTTTCTAGAATATATGGAGAGGGTGATTGGGGTGCTTTAGTTTTAATCACTACAGTACTTAAACAGTTAAAACCCTGAATTGAAACTTTAGTTATTCACACTCTTCTACTGGTTGACTGGATTGCGTGTTATTGTGAAAAGGTAACTAGCTTCTTACCTGATCACAGGAACTAAAGTGCAGTGAGACCTTATTCCTTTAGAGCAGTGGTTCTCAAACATTTTACTCTGTGACATTCTTTACATCCAAGTGAGGAAGTTGCGCCACGACCCTTCTACGCCCCACTCCCCTTCCAGTGTTGTATGATTTGAATACAAACACTTTGTAGGTTTAGTGTACTTACTTATACCTATGCATATTGTTACATTTTGTAAGGAAATTAGCCTAGTAAAAATTAAAAATCATTCAAATTAAAACCGTTTTATATAAATAAGTTCTACATCTTGCGCCCCCCTTTAGCAACTATCGTGCTCGCCCTTGGAGGTTGTACAGCACACTTTGATAACCACTGCTTTAGACCTTGGTAAATAGTTACACCAAAGAAGACTCATGTATTTAGTAACAATAATATATACTATTTAACTAAATAGGAAACATGCTGCCATCTACCCAATACATCATAGTGAATGTTTTAGAACAAAACTTAGACATAGAACATTGATTTAAAGTCATTTGGCCTAAAATGTATTTTGAATACAAAAATAGATTTAGTTAAGTTCGACAAAAGTCATTTGGCCTAAAATTTAGGCCTAAACTTTAGGTCAAATGAATTTTAGGCCAAATGACGGGTACTCGTTGGACCAATAAAAAAGACCAATATTGTCTCCACAAGGGACAACACTTTGTATTAAAATTTTGACTTCCAGCTAAAATTTTTGACATTTTATTAGGTGTTGCACATCTTCATGTCATTTATAAATTTTGACCAATAAAAAATGTAATATTGACTATTGAGTCTAAAATGGAAATAGATTATTGTCTTACAAACATCTCTCCTAAGTAGTTTAAGGAAAAATAACAATCTTTTTGAGAGGCTTACTTAGGCTATATTTACTTACTCTATGGCATTGGAGAATTATTGCATTAAAACTTGGGTTGTATTTCTTTACAACTAAAGATCACTAAATTGTATCAATATATTTGCCAATATTTCAGAAACTGTTGGTTTATAAAAATATATTTCAAATAAAAGTTTTTAAGTTTTAATAGTACTACAATCTTTCAAAGAAAAGTTATTTAGTATCTCAAATAGTTGCAGAGATACGGACATTTCCGCTTATGTAAAGTACCCAAAAAGTCATTTTCATAGGAAAATGAAAATAGCCAGTTTATTTATAATCTTAATCAATGCCTAGATATGAATTTTAATCAAAATCGTTAAGCCAATTTTGAGAAAATTGATTTTTTTCTCTGATCACCCTTTATTAAACTACTCTTAATTTTAAATTTAAACAGACACACAGACAGATGGAATTGTAAAGACCACTTTTTAGGGTTTGGGGGCACATGAGATGTCGACACCCTTCAACATTTCAGGTTAGATTTTTTTACGTATATTTTCATATAGCTTGAAAGGTATTGGTTTTATAAAAATATGATTGAATAAAATATTTGTATTAAATCACTGCCTTCCATAAAAAAAATAGTAAAAAAAAGTTTGTCTTGCTATTACTAAGCACACTACTATTGTTTTATTTACTACAGTTGTTTTGTTTGCTAAAATCGGCCTTATACACTTTTTTTATTTTTATAGTTTCATTTGCTACCATGTTAACAATGATATCTTTTATCTCCTATAAAGACAAAGCTGAAATATTTTAGTCCTGTATGCTCAGTTCTACATATATAAAAAAAATATAACTGCACATCTAATATTACCTTATATTTTATATTGTTAATTATCTATTGATGTTATTGTTTTATTTCAGTACAAAGCTCATGGCAAACCAAAGATAGTCACGTACTGGCTTGCTGAGCTGAAAGACTCCGGTACACCAGTCAAGCTATCTCATGAACATCAAGCATACGACTGGTTTGTTCTTGACAAGGCCTGTGAAGTTGGCGGCTTTGACGATACCAAGGAGCTGCTTAGAGCATGTGAAGCTTATCTGATTAGTTCAAAAAAATGTTGAACATGTTCGTCTTAAAAACAAAACAATCTTTAATTATCATATGTTAGGTCTAGTTTTTACCCAAACCATAATCATAAACAGCTAAAATCCAGTGTTATCAATTAAATACAGACCTTGTTACTATTATATTTGTTGTTCTCATTTCAAGAAGGTGGATAAAGTTTTCCTCAGCAATTGAAACATATTTTTATAAAACTTTACAATTGTTTTAATTTTTATTCACTCCTTTTGCAACAATACCAACATTATAACTTATTTCTGTAGATTGTAATGATTTTTGTCTGTACATACTATAGACGCATAAGTGTATTTTTATTTTCTACAAATTTTCAAAATTTAATTACTTTCATTTGAAAAATCTAAAATAAAAAAAGCTCTCAAAATATTGTGTGATGCAAAACTTCTTGTTCATAACAACAAACAACATAACATATCTAATGTAACCGTGGGTCACTAACACATGCAAACGCCCAATCTTAGAGAGATCACTTGTTGCACAGCATTGGTCAAGTCTTCCTAATGTTTTATCATAAATTATTATTATTGTTATTATTATTATTATTATTATTAGCACCGTGTCTTACTACCCATTCAGGTTATAACACACACTAATGTGTAATGGTAGGGTGATTGTGAGATGAAATGAAGGACCTACAGTTTAACGTGGAATCCGAACCACGGTGGAGGCCCGGCATTCCCCACATTCACAAGATGTCTTGTCAGAGGTGAAGGAAGGGTTTGGTAATCAGATAAATCTCTGGCGGGACCGAGCATTGAACCCCGGCCGCCAGCACAGAAGTCTGACACCTTACCCCTAAACCACCAGGTCACCTTTTATCATAAACAATTGCCCACATCTATGTTGTTAAAACAAAGATACAATCATCCCAAGATTCAAAGCCTAACACACCCTTGCTAGAAAAAATGTCCAGTCTTTAAATTTTATATGTGAACCCTATTCCTAACCCGAAACCTAACAAGTAGGGTCCAAAAATAAAAAAACTAATAAAAATGGTAATAGGAGTGAGTTGTGTGAGTTGCGGGCTATACCCGAGGTCAGCCTCAACAATGATTAAATGTATACCTGAACCACCCACCAAAAACAAAAACCTCTTAAAAGTGGGTAGTTATAAAACCTAAGGATATATAAGTAATAGGAAAGTAGCATAAATTGAGAAGTCAACAGAATTGATCATTTATTAAAAGAATTGAATTAAATATTTGCAACATGTCAAATAAGGAAGAAGTCCTTATTTGAATTATAATGTAAAAAAATCATGCTCATTATCACACAATAGTTTAGCTCGAAGAAAGCAACACTATATTAACAATTAAATTCTTGTTCTTGGTTAACAATATTACACGCGAAAGTCATTGTTTATTCCAATCAGTCTCCAAAGACTGTAAATTCAAAACTTTCAACTTAAAATTCCTCAGGAATCCTCATTTTCCAATGCTAACAATAATTTGACATGAGTATTGCCCGTAACTTTCAAAACAAATTTCGTAGTGATACAAATGAAAGAGTACTACACTGGCTCATCATATATACAAAAGTTATATAATATCAATAAACTTTGATATTGATCCTAAAATTAAATAACAATATATTCGCTAGTCCTGGCTAAAAGAATTGCATTCAATAATCAAAATTACTATAAAGTTTTCCAACCATCTATCCCTAGCGCTGTCCTTCAATTAGTGCCCAACCTCATAACTATAACCTTACTATTTATTTAACAACAAGATTAATTTAAGTTAATAAACATTTCCAAGATCTAATATGTAACCAAGCAAACCGAATTTGACCATTACTCAAAAGGTTTGAGATAAATAAACAATAAATATGTCAAAACATTTAATATCCCTATATTTAAATTATCTAAAGTCTCTGTTTAATCATGTGTGACCAGAGTCCAATCATTTCAATAAAAAAGAAATTATTAATATTATGCCGAAAGAGAATTTAGAAGACAGAAAGTAAATAAATACGCCGAAAGAGAATCTTGCTTACATTTTATAAATAATAACCGAAGCCTCAGCCTCGTCCAACTTTTACCGAAGCATGTCCAAGAGTGGTCTATCATTTTCAAAACCAATCTTATATACCATTCAGCACAACTCACGGAACACAGAACGAAGGGACCACACGGGGAGGGGTGGTAATCCAAAGATAATAAACAAGGGGCTGAATCCACATGCGACAGAATCTTTCATACGTTTCTAGACAATTGGGAACAGCCTGGACACTGGGGTGAAGAGTCTCTTTTTTTCTTCTGAAGTTCTTTGGCCCAGGTTTTTTGCGCATGGACATTGGGGCGGTGCCAGCTCAGTCTAACGTGGCATGTTGTTGAGGCTGGACGTGTTAATTGGGGCTGGGAGTGTAGTGTCCGTAGCTGGCTCAACTGGGGTCGACATTCGTGCAATGGGGTAAGTCTCTGTTTTACCACTTAGATGTTTGTACTTTGTAGCAAATACTACATATGTACCTTAATTTTATTTCAATGAGAATTTTAAGACTTGAGTTTTATTAAATTAAGAAGTTGACAATATTTACTTTTCTGAAATGCGTTTCCCTCAGTATTTTCAATTCTAAATTTTTCCCCTATGTTTAAACGAGTTTGATGCACCTACTATAGACAGTGCACAGCTACAGGAAATATATAAATACACAACAAACTGACACAAACCAAATAGTAAATGCACTTGGACAAATGGATTCAAATGGATAGTAAAACTCATTTTAAATAATGTTTATTTATGATTCAAAAGAAAACTTCATGTAAGATTACATATTACAATCCTGAAACACCTAAAGTTACATCTTTATATCTTGGAGCTATTTGGTGAATTTCTTGAAGAATCAGTCTTTATTTTTATTTTTTGCTACACTTATTTGAGGAACATCTCAAGAGTTCTGGTTGTAGTTGAGTTAATAATTTGGGGATACATCTCATTTCTTGATTTCCATATAAATTTGAATACTTACCAATTGTACTCCCTTCTTTTTAAATGTTGAGCAGGTTTTATGTGAATGATGGTAAGTTTGTTTGTATATATCCAAAAAATAACTATATAAAGAGGTTGTATTCATGTAGTTAGCTTAGAAGTAGATTTTATGTTGGCAAAATATTTGTACATTAGCATTTTTGGTACAAAAAATATTTACACTTTTTGTTGTAATTATAGAATTTTGTTATCCCCCCCCCCCCCCCAACCCAGCCAACCCCTAGATGGGTGTTATTGTTTGTGCTTATTATCATTTTAGTATCCAGATACCTCATAAGGGGTAAGAAAACATGTCAATCCATTTAGCTTGTTCTGATTTTTGACTGTGTTGTCCATTTATGAAGTTTGTTGATGATTAGTTCAAATACATATGACTGTTTGTTACATTCACAAATTGTTTGAATCGAGTTATGTAAATATTTATAGTTGTGATGTGTTATATTCACCTATGTCCATTTTAGAACATCATATATATATTTACTTAGGATTTCCCTGAACTTATTTTTAGATGTTGGTCATAAGTCCACATTAGTATTCCGCCATTTGGAGGTTCCCATGAACCGTCAATATTGCAGCGTCATTTGTGGATAGATATGTGTCCATGATTTACTTGTCCTAGGATTGTATTGATGTAAATTAAGTATAGAATCGATCCTAGCGGTACTTCCTTACTTATAATTTTAGTTTCATTTTTGTTTTTGCTAATTTAATTTCTACATAGAAAAGTAAGACAATCTCTAACCATATTAAGTAAGCTCCAGAAATTAAAACACTTTTTAATGAGTCTATCAATACATAAATATAATAATTCTAATAATGATTATAATAATACAAAACATAACAAAATGCACGCATTACACGATCTAGCAGTTTACTATGAGAGTAGTGTGTTAGACCATTCAGCCACTAAAGCGGGTCTGCTCACATTTAATTACACTTTTGGGGTAGGTAGAAATATAGGGGCCTACCTTTGTTTGCGTGGAGAGAGAAGGAGAAACCGTTCAATAAAAATCAACTCGATTAACCTTGGTCATAGTTTGAATCCTGACATCGTCACTGACAAACCAAATAAGCATGACTTTAAGCTCACATGCATGATTTAATGATTATAAATTGCTTATATAAGTACTTTCTTCTCTCGATGCAGGACTTCCATGGTATGGATTATTGGTGATAGTTGTAGCTGTAGTCCTTGTAGTGTTGTAATCACCAATGTGTTCGTTGTTATCCTCATTGCAAGACTGCTGCAGCATGTATAGTATGGTTCGCAAGGCCTTGTGGGTCGGCCACAAGTGAAAGAGTGGGGGAAGCTTCGGTTGAGCTCTAGAAGGTAGAGTCACCGAGCTTATAATCCGCAAGCCTCCTTCAGTTATCTCGGAACTTTTGGTGAGTGCGGTGCAACATTATCTCGAGGAGCGTTCCGTCAGGAGGTGGAGTGCGTCTTTATATTTTGACCTTTATACAAATAGTTCAACAGTTCCACCTTCAGCTGTAAGCCTCGGGCAGCAGTGAAAAGATGGTACTCTTTATGACAACTTCACTCCAATCATGACAGGAACTGCATGTTATTACTAGTCTGTCTCATATTTGTCAGAGCCATAGGTGAGACTGAGACGGATCAATTAAACTATTATCTTGCTCTAGCTTAGGGGTTCTAAACCTTTTTTTAGGAGTAGAGACCCCTTATAGTATTAGTATGGCCAATATGTCTCCGTACTCTCTGAACCAAAATGTCAAGATCATCATCAGCAGCATCACCAGACCTATTAGTAGTACTATATAACTTAAACATATGTGAATAGCTTGGTTTTATTAACATATGGACAGCTAGGAACTAAGCAGAGGAAAAAGAATGATAAGGATTGTATCATATTTATTTATATAAAAATCACAAATACACAACCAAAATTGATAAGGATATTTTATTTAAATTAACAACTTGAAAAAAAAGTTGTACGACACCTTAGATCAGTCAGTAGCAAGTCTACCTACCTACTGAGCTTAGGGTATTGGGTTCAATTCTCGATGGTGTTGAAAAATGTAGCATTGGAGAAATGTGGGTTTCACCTCTCAGAGAGATGAATTAACAGCTGGGGGTTGGATGTTGTGTTTGTTATAGATTTAAGTTAGTTTATAAGTTGTGTGTTAATATGTCAGGTCAGAAAGTGCATTTTAAATACTTTAAATAATAATAGTGATACTTCTGGTTAATAATCTGTTATAGCTCATTTCAGAATATACTGTGCAAAGCAAACACTATATCTTAGTAGAGAATGAGCTGGGGTGGATTATTTATCTGCGAACATTTTATTTTCAGGTGAATATTGCACATATATAATTCATAAATAAAATACACCTGTGGAAACTTAGAATAAAATGGCTATTTTAAAGTTCAACATAATGTTGTTCAATTTCCAGTCTATTAGAAGTTGGTTTGTTACTTTATAAGAATTTGGAACCTTTTTAATACCATTGAAGAATTAATATAATACCAGTGGCAAAAAATGTATGCATTTCTTAAGTTTATTTTCCAGGACATCAACTCAAAAGAAGATTCAATGAATAAAAAAAAGCCCTTGAGAAAAAGTTTAAATTCACACAACACATGGAATGACTATTTACATATGAATTTTATTTATTATGTAACACATTTTAGGGACAAAAAAATAAATAAGCACCCCCGTCTTAAAATAAACAACACATTCTAAATTGTTTTAAAAATGAAATGAAATAATGTTCGTCACCAGTTTCTCATGTACCACTCAAGACATTACAATTTTATCCTTATCTTACACCAAGATATTCTATTGTTGATTTATAAATTATAGTAAAAAATTAATTTTCCAATCATTTTCACAAACATACACATAAAATAGGTCTACATATCAACTTAAAGACAATATAAAATAATCCTAGCTTTTCTGAGTTGCATACAATTAAAATTAATATACTTTGTTATGTTCATTAATATGAATCATAGCCATTTTGTAGCAAAATAGCGAGAAATGATTAATTTGATTACAATGTGAAATAATTAAGTCCTCAAATTCCATAGCATATATTTTTGTCAATTCAAGGTCAATTATAGTTTAAAGAAAGGAAAATAGCCAGTTCACTTACTTGTGTCAAGTTACACAACCTCTCCATCTCTCTAAAATTATTATAATATATTTAAAGAGAGCTTCCTGTTTTAGGAATGAATGTATACATCTTTAATAATACATGACACAAGGCTAGCAAACTAATTGAGAAAGTCGAATGTGCTGACATCTTCAAACTGCTGTTGCTGTGGTGTTTGTTGTTGTTGCTGTTGCTGCTGCTGCCCCTGATTGGCCGAATTCTGTTGTCCCATTTGCTGTTGCTGACTTCTTGGTGTACCACCCATTTGGTGCATTGTTAACACCTGGTGACGATACTGTGGTTCCTAAAACACGAAACATTCAAGATGACACAACTTTGATTTCTTTAGCTCAACGTTATTACTAAAGAGGAATTTACATATAAATTAGCAATAAAAAGGATATCTTGATATATTACCAATTATAAATATCAATTTTGTATATATATAAAAATTTCAATGGAAAAATTACATCTACTCATAATTGCAAATAATTAAATGCTAATATAGTTTATTGCCAGATGTATCCCTGCCAAGAATTAAATACGCTTTGATAAAAATAAAAACTTGAGTATGGGGCTCGAACATGGGATGTTTGATTTAATGCATAAATGCACTATTTCAAAGCTACTCTAGTTTGCATCATGATTGGGCCCATTCTTCACACATATTAAGGTAACGAGTCTGTGGTGTAGTAAAAGTTTGAACCAACAATGACGACAGATACTTTTGTTTTCATGCTGTCAACTATATAATTCAATGATAGCAAATATTATTCCCAGAAATAGCTCTAAGGTTGAGTTTATATTCATGCATAATGAATAGCTAATAGTAAATAGTGCACAATTAATAAGACAAATATTTTGGTTTATGATAAAATTGGTGTACAAGGTCTGATTGTCTTTTATTTAAAGAAAATGGCATAACCTCTTTTCACTACTGGATAGTATTTCTAAAAATACTTCAATAAAGGGTTCATTCAAAAAATAACTTTAATCAAACAGTATCTTTTGAATTTGACTACACTTATGTTTTGTCTGTACTGTACTATTAAATCAAATTCAATTTTTATTAAGTTCTGATTTTATTATGAATATTTTAGTAGACTTACTTCCCAATAAACAAAATCAAAATTTAATATTTAGGGTGACACATGTCATGCATAATGTATAATAAGTTAAAGCTGAATTAACTTTATGCATTGTACACTATTCATTATTTACTATGTATTGATTATAAATGCTATCCTTGAAAATAATGTGTTTCAACATCTTGTGAACTATTTGCTATACACTATTAACTATGCGTTATGCATGAATATAAACCCAGCTTAATTATGAATGAAATAACATGTATGACACAATATGATAGCTTTAACATAGAAAATGAGGACCTTACCTTCACATTTATTACTGAGATGTATAAATTAATTTTATGCCAAGTGTATTTCCTCATTTTTGAATATGTCTTAAGATAAGTTTGGCTATCCCAAAAGGTTTTGAAAAAGAAGAGAAAACATCTCTTTACATAAAATAGATGTAAAATTAACAATTTAATTGTCATTGTTTGTGGTGAAATTTAGCAAGCGCATGAAGCGAATGTGTCAATTCCACCTAACACACCCGGAGAATCAGGCCTGCGAGGGGGGTGATGCCAACTATCCCCGACTCGTGAGAGTTACATTCAGAGCATATTTAGTGTATGTATCAGAGAAAAAATGGGGAATGTTGTAAACATCGACAACAAGTCTTTTGGTTCAGTTGACATTTTGTTTGATAATTCTGAGGCTTTGTCTTTTGAACAAAAAGTAAATTTAAAAGGAAAAATAGCAATAACAAAATTTTATATTTCACAGAAGTTATAGGAAAAAACAAACAATTTTTAAAAAATATTATGATTAGTAGTAGTTAGTATAGTTCTGCCAGTATTGTATTATATATAACTAAATGAAAATCCTATTTCAATATTGTTAAGTGTTCCCCTTTATGCATGTTCATGATTCAGCTTACCAAAATTATATCCCGCTTCACCACTGCTTGGTGACAGTGACTAAAGTATCTTTAATGATACAACTGTTTGATAGTTTTGTTTGGATCAATAGCTGGCAAATAAAAATCACACAACCCTCTGCTTTTTGTGTGTTATAATGAGCTCGGGTATCTATGCCCTAAAAATAATATACTGTATTTATATGGACATTTAGACTGAGTATGAATAACTGTTAAAAATAAAAAATAAATAATTATAGTATTTGATTTTTACATCTATGCCAATGTATCAGTAATATTATATAAATGTTTTAATGAAGCTTAGAAAAACAATAGGTTCTATTATTATTATTTATTATTATTATTATTATTATAATAAGTTTATCTGATGCCTTCTGCTCTGAGAAAGTTTACACAGTAGCAGAACTTATTACTTTTGATTTATTTTTGACATAGGAGTTGATCTCTTTTTTTTAAGTGTTTCCAAGAATATCAGATGAACAGACAAAGTGACAAATGAAGTCCTAAGAATAGTGGGTGGGAAGAGAACCATTTTGGATTTGATTCTTCAGCACAGAGCAAACAGGATCAGACACATCCTTAGAGGAACTGTCTTCTTCACAACGTCATAGAGGGAAGGAGGAGGCAGAGGACAGGGTGCATTGGAGGTCAAGTTCAATGACAAAAATAATAAACCTGTCGTAAGACAAAACAGCTAATAATAATAATAAATAGTATTACTGGTAAAAAAATGCATATAATCCATTATGATGAAACCATCTCATTGATTCTTATGTTGTATGCTGCTACTATAGCCAAACCTTTTTACTATTTTGCCTTGAAATATGTTAGTGTGTTACGTACGTTCCATATAGCTTGCAGCCTAATTAAGTGCAATAGCCAATGGTGGCTTGTGAGTGTAATTTAAGGAAGATGCCCTCTTAAAAAGTGTCAAATAAGGTATACTATAGCTTATCTTATACCACTTTACACCAGCCTAAAATTAACATAAAAAAAACTACACTTAAAAAGTATAACGTTAATAAAAGTACAAAAACTTACTTGGTTTGAAATCTAAAACTATCCACTGTAAAATATCCACCCTACACATACACACACACATATAAACACACACTACACATGCACACACAAACACACAAGAGTAAACAAATAAATATATAAATAAGTTCGATCACTATAAATAGTATCTAGATAAGAATTAGTTTATAAGTATGTTTATGGTTTGAAAGACACATCTAAACTTCTGGTTTTGTCTAAAGTGAAGTTTTCTATTAGTAAGTTGTTAAAGTCTCGTATCTTGCAAATACTCTGTTTTAAATACAATATGGACAAAGCATTTAATCTGTCTTACTTAACCCATTGTGTTACTTAAGTAGGATTTGGTTGACTTCAGAGTTTAAAAACACCCTCCACGTTCCTAAGAAGTCATAGGCATAATTACAAGAATTCATAATGAAATATTTTATTTGAAATAGAGCTATCACAAACTTCCTTTGCTAATCAATTTAAATTATCATTTGGTCATAGCCTTTTTTCTTTTTCCTTCTGCGAGCCCCTCCAATTCTTTTCTCTTGTTTTGAATACATAAGGTAGCTTATTTATAATTTTGATTATCACCTTTTTTGAAGTGATCAATATCAGAATTAATTTTCAGTGGATAAGTTTGCGGAACTCATAAGTGATTAAATAATATACCAATGTGAGGAACTGAGTAAAAATTTAGCCAAACAAGAAAGTGTTATTTTAAGGCTAGTTAAGGTCAGGAGCCAATGTTTTTGTTGCTGAGTCATTGCAGGATATTGTCTTTGTAAATGAAGATGGCTTGTATTATTATGGATTGAAAATTCCATCTTGTTTGTTAGGGTTGGGCTTTTTTTTTAATCGCATACATGCTCTACAGCTGCTTTCATGTCTACAGAATGAAGAAAAATGTGAATCCCTTTTAATTTGCAGAAAAAAAAATCATATCCATTTTATTAGAAGCAGCTTGTTCGAACAGTCTATTTAATTGGTGGGCGTAACAATTCACATTTTGGGCATTTTTATAGTTCTCTTTGGTTGTAGCATTTTCTACTCCCTCCCGTCCGCACATAGCAGCACATGTCTGAATGATCAGTTTGTTGACTACATGTAGCAAGGGCTCTCCCTAGCATAGTCCACAGGACATAGTAAACAACAGTGATGTCAGGTTGTCATGGCAACCACCCTACAGCGAGCACATGTTAGCATAATGTTACTTGTTGTCCCACATTGTAATGATTATGGTTTTACTAATATCTACTATAAATATATTAGGGATATAAGTAAATATGATCAACCTGTAATTTTAAAATTAGGCTTAGATTTTTAAAAATTTATTAAAAACTGGGCCAGGAGAAATAAATGGGATTTTTTCCTCTGTCAGTTTCAAGCAAAGAAAATCCTTGCAGGGTGTAAACACGCGATACAATGCAGAGTTATCTGGCCAATGCCAAGTACTTTTGATAGTGTTTTGTAAAATTTCTTCGACTCAAAATTTGTCACATTTACCTAAATTTTACTTTTTTTTTTTTTTTTTTTTTTAAGTTTTCACTAACTTACTATATTAGCATAGGCAACTAATCATACTATAAAAATTCTGGATACCAGCCAAAGAATTGTACTTTAAGGCTGCATTATCAGATTTAAAAAAATTACGTCACAATCTGCTCTACAATGTGAGAAAATGGTTGAGAATATACTTATTTACATAATATCAGTGAAAAGTGCATGGGAAAATTTAGTAAAATAGCTTCTTAAATCTATGAAAGTATACATCTAGCTGAAAAACACAAACACTGATGTTAGGGGACAATTCATGAAAGGGGTCTGGAACATGAAAATAGAGCAATGGAAGTATTAGGTGGTCTGGTAAATAATACACAAAAGAAAAAGTCATTGGCAAGGTTTTTTTAACCTCTCCTAAACTTTCACTGCAAACCACAGAAGCAAATAAGTGAATTGCAGGTAGTCTAAAAAACCATAATGAATTCAATGGATCCAAAGTCATAAGATTGCCCCCTCACCCCAAATACAATCTCAGTTTGAAAGTAGTATCTATTCAGTGAAGGAATTCAAAGATGCATCAATATGGAATGCACAGCACCTTTAAAACGAACAAATTGAGTTTAACAAAACAAATTTATGAGAAAAAATAACACAAATTAAATTAAATTGACCATGTAAACCAGCTTGCAAGAAGGTTCCAACCAAAATGGCTTAAACCATAGTTCAACTTAAGGCAGATCAATCAATGTTCATTCATTTGCTGATTGGTCAATAATCAGACCAGATATAAATCTTAAGTAGTCTTTGGGCATTTTTGAAATTCCTGTAGTTCCTCATTCAATGTTCCAATGTTTGCTTTAGATGGCAGGCAGCTATTATGTACAGACAAAAACAAATTAATGAACCTACTAGAAGATCAAGCCAATGCAGAGTCTGAAGAAGAGATAGCCGGTACGTTAAAACCACCCACATAGAAACAACATGTGGCTTCAAGTCATTTAACAGTAGTACACGACCAGCACATTCATTTACCAGATACAAAGTTCTTCATCCTTTCTTTGTAGTGGTCCAAATCCTTTCCAAAGGACACTAAGTTTGTAACAGAAGTGGAGCAAAACCGAAGAATGGTAAACTTTGCGGAGTAACTGAATCCCTGGCTCTCCAAAAATCTTCAACCATAATAGGGCTGCACGTCATGTCCTGCGCAAGGTCATTGGCAAAGAAAGCAAAAACCCTTTTCTGGAAAGTCTTCAACACAGGGACAATAGGTTCTTGAATCTCTTAGCAAATTCGGAAAATTTTCTTGATAATGACAGACTGTTGATAGAAAGTTTATGACCCTTGTACACAAATC
>JBCFYV010006588.1:0-43731 GCA_039000515.1 Timema cristinae
CTACTACTCTCTCTCTCTTCTTCCCGGAAATGTTTAAATTACAATGTTCTGTAAATTTTGTTACAGGCACTGTCTTATTCTTTACGCACAAGCGACTTAAATATGCCCTAACCCTTACCTCTTGGACCCCCTTTTTCAACAGTGTCAAAACCAACTAATCGAAAGCCCTGACGACAGGTGTTGTGAAGGCTAGCTTTTTATTGGGTAGAGGGAGTTTAGGTCACTTGCTTTCTTGTATTATACGGAGTAGATTTTTGGAAGAAAAAAAAAAATTTTTATGGTGTAATCTATTGACATTAATTTTTAAAAAAGTGCGTGATTCTCTATGGATGAAGTATTAAAAAGATATTTTGCATCCAATATTTTAAAAAGAAAAATGCACTTCATCCACGACTTTTTAAAATATGAGAGGGGTCCAAATAAAGCTTCATTAAATCTAAGGTAAATTTTTCCTCGCATTTTCTGGCAAGGAAGTGAAAGAGAATGAATTAGCCAGCTTGCGTAAAGTCAGCTTTTTTTATTCAAATGTTTTAAAAAAAATCAAAATAAAATACATTTTTAAGAATAATCGAGTGAATCGATTCTATTAATCAAATTCTGCTCATCACTATGTGGAACTAGTGTCCTTTCACGTTTTTTATAAGCATTTACTTGACTTTTTTCTAACTCGACACTCCAGATCGTTAGGTGAAACACTTTTTCTTGGGAGTGGCGTCAGTATAATTTCTCATATTTTAAAAGGGTTTAGTACGTCCTTTTCCGTTTATAATGAAAGACTTTTATAATAAGTAATAACCAAAAAAATAATGAAATTAGTTACGGTACAAAAAACGGTTTCTAAATAGTTTATTTACTTACGTTTCACTTAGTTCTTGTTCAGAATTATTTTGGGGAAGCTATTGGTACTTGAAGAAAAACTTTTTCACCGACTTTTGGGACATTCCCATCAATTTCCTAAAAACCCACAAGTTAAACAATAATTAAAAATTTTGGGAAAAAATTTGCCTAACTTTTTCCTTGTTTAAAACTGATATTCAGAAAAACAAAAAATTATTTTTACAAAAATATAATTTTAGTATAGACCTATTCATTTTTTGCCTAGTTGTTAGAACCATTGAATAAAGAATAAATTGAAAGCTCGGGGTAGTGCATTGGCGTCCCAAAACCAAAGTATGGGTTTGGTATCAGTGTCCTTTGGTTTTCAATATTTTTAAAAAAAACTGTATTTTTCAAATTTGGGTGTAAAACTCTTTAAATTTAAATGTTACTTACCCTTTTGATTAATAATTAGATCACCCCCTTAATAACTTAAATTTCCTCCTTTTTAATACTACACCTCTGGGGGGTTTTAAATCCCGGAAAACCTCCCCAGGGAAATAGGTTATTGTCTGCGCAAAATGACCTAGTATGTTAAAGAATATTTTTAAAATATAAAATTAAATTTATTTTCCCTCTTTTTTTGGTAGGCTTTTTTAAAAGTCCAGTATTTTTTCTTTTTTTCTTTTTGCACTCAAAAAAAAAGCGTGTTTTTTTTTTCTTCTTTTCGATCTTTTGTGGTATCCCTAAAAAATCCTTAAAATTTTTCCTACTATGATCGGTGCTTTCTATTTAAAAAAAAGTGGCGAGTTTTTAAATTTAAAAAGGGGGGACTTTAAAGTGTTGTGACCCCCCTTTGGGGATTCGACCCGGGAAGGGTTCTTAGAAAGAAATGGCTATAACAAAGTGTTTGCCCCCCCAAGGGGGATTCGACCCGCAAAACTTTTCTTAGAAAAGAAAAGGCTATAACAATTTTGGGCAGGGAAATTTTTTCCCTGGTTGGGAAAGGGGGGGTTTGTGTGTTTTGGGAAAAAGGGGGGTGGGCCGGGGGAGTGGGAAAGGTAAGCTGGGATTGCCCCGCTCTTTGTTCACAAAAGTGGGTTTCATTAAACCTACCCTTTTTTTTCCCCCCTAATTTTTGAAAAATGAAGGTCACTGAATTTTCTCAGCCGGGGGTTGTGGTCTTGAGTTTGAATCCCTGGTTTCTAAAATTTAAAAAATTTAATAATTTAAAATAATGAACTTAAAAACACCCTGTCGCAAAGTATTTATTTTACGGAATTTCTATTAGGGCCCATATTTACAAAAAAGTGTTTTTTTTAGAAGGGAAAAAAAAGTATATTATTTAAACAAATTTTAAAGAAATAATTGAGTGGTGAAAGTTTAAGGGTTTTTTGTTTTCTTTAAGCAACCCCAGTTTGTACTAAACCCTTTGCGGGATACTCATAAGTAATAATTAAGGGTAAATTTTTTTTGGGATTAAGAAAACTGAATTTTTGAGGAAAATGCCAAATTTGCATTTTCGTTAAAAGAGAGTGTGTGGGGAAAAAATTTATAATAAAAACCCACCCTTGTATACCTGGGGGGAGATCAAACCCGATCTCCCTGTCTTTAACCCCTCTGTTTTACGACGAGGGAAAGACAATTTGAGTCATGCTAGAACCCGGGGCAGGTTTTTGAATACTTTTTTTTGTAGTTAAAAAAAAATAATACTTTTTGTTTTTGTTGTTAAATTTTTTGTAATAGTTTTAAAAGAGTCATGATGGGGAAACCCACAAAACCGGGCCCGGGAAACTTTTTAAAAATGGGTTTTAAATGCCAAGTAGGGTCAAATGGGGCCCCAAAAGATTATGAACCCCCCCTCCCCCCCCCCCCCCGGGCGACAAGCTTTTGTAAGAAGGCAAGTGAAACGATAGCCTACTGGTTGACCAAAAAAATAAAAAAATTTCAAAGCTTTTATGTGGGCAAGTGATCGGGACTTTGGGGCTTTTGAAAGGGTATTCCAAAAATTTAAAAGAGAGGACCTTTCTGGGATACAAAAAACGAGATGGGTTGACCAAAATTTTCCCACAAAATTTAATAAAATTGCAAACAACGTGTTCGCAACCCAAAAAATAAAAAGGAAAAAAAAAGTATTCCCTTTTAAAAATTTTTTTAACCAAATTTTTAGCTCAAAAAACACCTCAATTGGTGGTCACAAGGTCCAATCGTCATTCGCAAATCTTATTTCTGCGTATAGCTCAAACGGGAGTGAAAAGCTAGGGAAATAAATACCTATTACTTTTAGCATCGCATCATACTAACCGTTCGGGTATATACAAATTTTGTGGATTAAAATCAATCATTAGTAGTTATGCATTTTCTAAGTTGGTTCTTTTGGGGTTTAACCATGTGTCGGTCAATCATTATTGTCCGCATATCGACGAGTTCAAACCAGTTGGTAACAAGACATGATTTACGTGTGTAACCAGGCCCCGGGACAGTCAAGCAATAGTAGATTATGAACCCAAGGTAACAAGAGACCGGACATCAAATAATGGAATATTATAAACCACTGGTAACCAGACCCCGGAACAACAAACAACAGTGGGCTTCCGAGTTTGAAGCGGAAATTCAAACTAAATTCTTATTGGATAAGTTGAATTTATGATTTCGACTGATTTTATAGGAAGCTCATTATTTGACACTAAAATGGTTAATTAATTAATACGTAAAATCAAGTGATCTAGAGCTAGTAACCTTTGATAAAGGCTTAATACTATAATATTTACATAAGTTATAGTCCTGCAACGACAAAACTGAATACATTTTTATATATCAGTGCGCGTGGATATGAGAATCATGAGCGAGGGACGAATCCTGATAACTCAGTGCTAGAAACTTGACGGCGCTAAGATCCCGAGTTCAATTTTTATATTTTGTACAGGTGACCATTTTTCCAACAAATTTATAATCAATTAAATTGGTATTCTCCTCCATACAGACAATCGCCGAAATTAAACATGATTTGCAAGTTTTTCAACAACTTTTGGTTGATATTCATTAGTAATATTTAATGAAGCCGAAACTCCAACAAAAACTCTTTGGGGTTATTTAAAATGTATGATATAGTTCCTTACTGACAAAGTCGAACAAATAGGGAGATCTCCTATGTCTTAAGTAAAATGATAACATTCGCCACATATCTCGTCCCTACTTTTGTTATGATTTATTACGTACCAAGGCGGAGCCACCAATAATTTCAGGGGGGTTTGGTGGAACACATCCATCAACTTAGCCGGAAGCCCTAGAAATTTAAAAAAAATATTTATAAATAGGTACGTACAAAGCTATATGAAGTGTGTGTTTTTTTTTGCAACATAACCCTCTAAAACTGCAGAGGCTAGAACAATTTCTAAAATATTAAACAACTCAAGAAGCCTATCGTGAAGTTTTTTTGGGACCAACTACCGAAACTAAGGAAAAATTATAAATGCTAGAAAAAACACCTTTGAAGCTATCTAAGTTTTTTCTTTGCAACTAACACGCAACTGCCGAAGGCTAGGAAAAAATTCATAGAACTAAACACCTCCTAGAATCCATCGGTAAGGTGTTTTTTTTTTTTGTGAATAACCCCATAGCTGCCGAAAGGTTAAAAATATTCTGAATATTAAACACCTCTAGAAGCTATCAGAAGTGGTTTTTTTTGCAACAAAACCCCCAATTGCTGAAGGCGAGGAAAAATTCTAAATATTAAACACCTCTAGTAGCTCTCCGAAGTGCTATTTGGTTGCAAAGATCACTAATTTATGTACTTGTATCTTAATTTTTAATTTTGTTTGAATCAAAATTTAAAGGACATTTATAAGTTTATTTCATAAAATTTTGTGAGGGTTTGAACCCCCCCATATGCGGCCTTGTACGTACCTGAAAAACATTCGTGGATCAAATATTTATTTGTTTTAAATTTATAACGATTCATGTTCGATTTCGCTTTTTTTTTTTCGTTTCTTGGTTTTTGATGCCCATTTCATTTTTTAGGGTTGAACATAACCATGTTTCAATAACACGCCAAATAATGATTTTTTTTTAGAAAATGTCTAAAGAATGCAGTACTCATGTGACATTAATATATTTTCAAAACTTTTAAGATATATGTTTAATGATAAAATTTACAATCAGTAATAAAAGGGAAACTCATTTTAACATCATGAAGTTAATTGTAATTATTCAGATAAACATCGGTCAAAAATCATACGCTTATTGACGTACCAAGAGATGAGTTTCCTTTGACACTTTGAGTGAGAATAAAACTTAAAACACAGTACATTTAACCAAGTGCCTAATTACTATAGGAAGGAAAATAGAGAACAAAATAAATGTCACACCAATCGTCAGCTCAAGTAGTTAGACGCGGCGGAATATATATATATAAGGCACTAAAAGTTAGTCATTAGTCGGAGACCAAGGTAGCCCGATCCTTCCTTGGTCTGGCTTAGTCCTGAGTTATCGGTAGGTAACAGTCAAACCAAGAAGTTTCAGGAAAGGACATAAATTACGTTTGCATGATCAACGCGGTGGTAATAGTAAAATAAAAGAGAAGAGTTAGACCTAATAACCAAACAAATTTGAAATAACGCATTAGTACTACAAATTATATAAAATACGAAAGTATCGGTATAAAACAAAAAGTACTTGTATAAGATCAAAAAATTCTGTAATTTTACAACTAATAAATATCTTGTAAAATTAAAAACTAATTTGATTTAAAAAATTGTAAGTAACTTCATTGCGTACACCCATATATATGGGGTCTAGCTAGATTAAAAATAAATGTAATCCCCATACATTAACTACTTACCGTAAATTAGTACTACAAAAATGTGATAAAATTAGTAAGTTTGACTACATATAACCGATAACATGTAATTAATTGAAATAAATGAATAACTATATAGAGCTTATATTTTACACTATTAAAATAATTGCAATAAATTTGGATGATCGAATGACCTAGAATCGCTTCCACAATTAACACAACAAACAGTAAAGTGCAAACCAATAATATTAAAGTTTGAGGTGTACTGCATAACAAACAGAAACACATGAAAAGTAAGCAATGCTCATTATCAGGACCCATAGCTAGATTGTCTTTTTCTTCTTCTTCTTTTTACATCACAGACAATACTCAGTTGTACGATGAGACTGACGATGACAGGAGACGTGGTTTGATCCAGATCGGTGTACTGAGGATGTTATCTCCTAAATAGATTCCCACCTCCCAATAACAATTCCCTTAAATCAAACCTTCCTCATCCTTAACCCATTAGCATAAGGTATCACATACACGTATAACCCATAGTAGTAAGACCAGTGCTAAAAAAACTATTGTCGTTATTCCCTATAGTAGAGATGTCTAATTTATAGGTCCATTTTTACATGCTTTAATTAAGCCTTTTTGGTACTTTTTAAACGGTTATGTTTACTATTAATTAAGTATTGTAAATGGGATTAATCAAACATTATATTATCCTCATACAGCTGTTTGGAAATGAGAAGATAATAAATAATAACTTTCAATGAATATATCCATCTCTACATACATGGTCTGAAAAGCCTCTTCCTAGTGAGCCGCCTGCTACCTAAACTGAAATTTTGGTTAACATCGGGGAAAACCCGGTGGGGCTAAAGTGTGTAAAAAAGGTTCCCATTTTTAAAGAAAACTTTTTAGTTTCCGCTTGTAAAAGTGGGGGGGATTTTGATTCATTTCTCGGGGAAATTTTAATTTTTTTCAGGGGTTTTTTTGGGTTTTTTTTTTTTTTTAATTTTTAAAATTAAATTTTTTTGGGAAATTTTTAAGGTTGGATTCTATAGATTTTTTTTGGGGATTTTTTGGGGTTTCATCAAAACCCGGGCCCCGCGCTAATTATGAAAATTTTTTCAAATTGTGCGCTGAATACAAATGGGTTTTTTAATTTTTTTTTTTTCAGGGAAGATATATCCAATTCATCCAGTTGGGGTTTAAAAAGGGTTTAAGCTCGTTTAATAACAGCCCAATGGGGTTGGCAGTCAAACGCCTTTAAAACTCGGGCCATCCCCTGTAGACTACCCTTTTAACTAAATACTTTTTTAATAACACCCCCGGAGTGGAGGGAAAAGTTTTCCCAAAAAAAAAAGCCACCAGTATCCTTGGAAGAGGGGGGATAAATATTTACAAAAAAAACTATTCATAGTGCCTTTGGGGTTTGAAACCCGGGTCTTTCCCTTCGTAAACCCAACCCTATAGTTTTAAAGTAAACCTAAGTAAGATTTTAGGGCCCCGTGACGTTTCCTGTGGGAACTATACCCAATTTGGTCTAAAAAAGCTCACGCTGCAAAAAAAAAGTATGAAAATATATGGGTGTCCAAAATAATTTTTTTAACTTACCTTTTTTTTTAAAAAATTTAAATAGTATTTAAATTACCCTTTTCTTTAAAAATTCTAAAATAATTTTACGCCGCTTCTTTTTGCGGTGGGACTTAAACGAAGTTTGGGTTTTGTTTCCCCCTTCTTTCAAAAAAAAAGTTTAAATTTTAAATTTTAGTTTGTGAAAAAAAGTCTTTTTTGGGTAGCCCCAAAATGTGCTAATGGCCCGGGCTACAACCAAAAAGCACCCGCTTGGGTTGGAAATCGCAACTAAAGCAAAAAACTTTAATTTTTTCTTTTCTAAACTTTGCTTACGCAAACACAATCGTATGTCGGAATTGTTTGGGCCCGCTTTTCGGGGAGGGATGAAAATTTTTCCATCCTTTTGGGCCCTTTATGTAGTTGCCCCTTTGGGCTTGCGGGTTTAGCCCAATCAAAAAACAAAAATGGGTTTTTGGGTGGGGCCCAAATCTTTTAATTTGAAGTTATTTGGGGGCTATGTCAAAAACCTTGGAAAAGTATTTGTAATGGAAAACAGGATTTTTAAATTAAAAATTTAGGGGTATTTAAAACTATTTAAAAAAGTTTTTTTTAAAAATTTTTTAAAAAAAATTTTTTATGAATTTTTTCCTTTTTTAGTCCCTTTATTTATGGGGTTTAATATTGGTTTTGAAAAATTCGGGGTTTTTTTACGAATTTTTTGAAAACCGTTTTTATTGTATTCAATAAAAGCGTAATTTTTAAAAGGTTTCATTTGGAAATTTCCCTGTTTTTCGGGGTCCGACAAAACGGGGGATGGTTTTGGTTTTGCTGGACTTAAGACATGGGGCAAAAAAGAAATTAACAATTTTTAAAAAAATACTTAAAAAAAAACACTTTTAAAAGTAATGGGTAAATTTTTAATTTTAAAAAAGTACCGGGGGGGTTTTTCCCTTTTTAACGCCAACCCCACTCAGGGGACCACTGTTTTCCCATTTTTGATTTTTTAAAAAATTTGAAACACATTTTTTTAAAATTCAAAAATTTGGGAAAAAACGGGTTCCTCCTTTTTTTTCTCTTTTAAAATGATGTGGGAACCCCTGCAGATGAAGAATTTGGGAAAGTTCCAGGGAGGAACAATTTTTTTTCCCTTGTTTTAACAAAACAAACGGGACACTTTTTGGCCGTTGAATTGGGGCTACGGGGTAAAAAAAACGGGTTTTTAAATTTTAAATTTTTTGGGGGGGTTTTTGTCAACTTTTTAAAATTTTTTTTTGAAAGTTTTAGTTTTGTGAATTTTATTTTATTTTCCAAATTTTTAATTTCTTACAACCAAAAATTAATTTAGGGTTTAAAATAAAATTCCCCTTTAAAAAAAATAAAAAACTAAATTTTGAACAAAAAATTTAAAAAAATTTTAAATCAAGTAAATTGAAAGTAAAAAATAAATTCTGGCTTTTTATACGCATTTTTAAATTTTTGGGTATATTTTCCCCTTTAAATTAAATCATTTAAACAAAATTTGTGGTTTTGGGCTGAAAATTTTGGGGAAATTTTCTTTGTATAATTTTAATTTTTAATGATAGTTAAAAAGTTTTACGAGTCTTCTTTCTGATAAAAAATTTTTTTAAAACCCTTTTTATTTGGGTTTAAACCGATTTTCAAATCCAAAAAGGAACCCGTTTTGTACAATCTTTTATATGGTTTTTTACCATGTTTTGATGGGGAAAAAAAAAGTGGGGTTTAACCCCCCCCCCCTTTTAAAATATTGAGGACTAAGATAGCTGTTGCCCCCGGGGGGCTTTGGGGTCGCGTGGAAGTTATTTATACAAATTTCGTTTAGTTTGGGGGATTTTCGTTTTAAATTTTTTTTATTAAAGGGGGGTTTTGACCATTTTTAACAATTTTAACCTTTAGGGGGGGTTTTTTTAAAAATAATTTTTGGGTTTTTCCAAACAGGGGGGAACTTTAAACCCCTTTAATTTAAAAAAAAATTTTTAAAATTCCCTTTTTTAAAAAACCCCTATTTATTTGGGTTTTTTTGTCAAAAAACCGAAAATACAAAAATTTTGTTTGGAACTTTAAAAAATTTACGGAAAAATTTTTTCACATACAAAAATTTTTTCATTTTTCCCATTTTGGGCCCCTTTAGGGTGGAATTTTTTTTAAAATTTTCCTTTTTCTTAGGGGTGCCTACAAACAAAAAAAAATAACAGTCCGAATTTCATGTTTTGTTGCCTTGATAGTTTGGGGCCCCACGATATTTAACAAGTTCAGGACTTTTTATTTTTTTAAGTATAGGGTAAAAGACCCCCTACAGAATTAGCCCTAAACAGCTCAATGGTAAGATATTGACATGTGCTAAAGTTCCAGATTTCAAAATATTTTTTTTACGTAATTATTATAGTTTCAATAACCATAATTATAGGTTTGAAGATTTCACAACTCACTTATTAGCTGTTTGGAATTCCGAATTTCTTCGTAAAAGTAAATCTTGTTCCTTTTGCTTTTTACATATATTCTGCCATCTTAATTAACTTTTGTGGGGCCATTTAATAAAACATTGAAATATATGTAAAAACCTTAACATAGTAAGATAAAAAAATAAATAGTGGAAAGTTTGATTATATACAAATACGAAAATATAGATAGTATTTACAGATTAATTTAAAATATTACGTTACGTTGATGACCATAACTTGACTCAGATCAAAAATAAAGAAAGTCCCGATAACAAACTTTCACCCCCTTTTTCATCCCTATTAAATAAAATTACCAAATTCCTGAAACACTATTTATTTGTATTAACGTCATTAACCGAAATACAAAATTTGTTTATGTAACTTTCAAAATACGGACTTTCAATACATATTATCATCCCCTATTTTGACCCGCATTTAGGGTGGATTTTTCTAAATCCTTTTCTTAGTGGGTGCCTACATAACAATATGAATAATAACAGTCCCGAATTTCATGTTGTACCTTGATAAGTTTGCGCTCAGCGATGATGATTCAAGTCAGTCCAGGTCATGTTATTTGATAAGTATAGATAAATGACACAAGTACAGAATTATCCCTAAACAGCTCAATAGGTAAGATATTGACATGGCTAATGTTCCAGATTTCAAAATATTTTTTTACGTTAGTATTTAAGTTCAATAACACAATAAAGTGTTGAAGAAATGTTCACCAACTTATTAGCTGTTTGAGAAATTCCGAATTCTTCGTAAAATTTAAATGCTTGACTCCTTTTGCTTTTTACATATATTCTGCATCTTTTAATCTAAGTGGGCCATTTTAATAAAATTGAAATAATGTAAAACCTTAAACATAGTAAAGATAAAAAATTAAATAAAATAATTACAAATTGCTTTATAAAAATGTTATTTTCGATGTAGGAATATTATTTAATTATTTAAAAAATAATTAGGCAATGTAACGAAATATTATTAATATTAATCTAAAACCAGTTTTAATCAAATATAAAAAATCCCAAAGTATAAAAGATTATGGTTTTAGAAAACTAGACTAATCAAATGTTATCAGGGAACGACGTTGCCCATCTGATGACGCACAGCAAAACAAGATAGATTTTTCCAATGTTAATGTTTTCCCTTTCCTATTTAGAGAGATTTTAAAGATATAACAGTGAAAACGAAAACCATAAATTCGGAAAAAATCTAAAAATAGTCTTAGTTTATTTAAAAAAAATGGATCTGAAATTTATTTGTAAACACGCTTTAAAAAAAAGTTGGTTTACAGCATTAGGCTATTAATTATTCGCTGAAAGAGCACATATGTCATATTCTTGCCTATAAATATATATTTTAAAAAAGTCCGTGGAACCATAATCTTCGATATCAGGAAACGAGAAAATGGAAAAAAGAAATGGAAGACAATGCTGTCCAGAAGGCTAATATGAAGTGAGGTTCGCTAGCACTGCATTGAAAAAAAGTGGGTGTGACCTGTGTCCTGGACAACGGCCGTGTTTTTGTACGAGAATACGTTGGACAACGCGCAGTGCCAACTACCAACTCCTGTGATCCGAAGATCAAATTGCCACCGAATACAGTTTCCATCGTGACAGCGTGTGCGAATCCACGATTCACAAATCACAAGGATGGTACGTTCGAACAAATTGTGTACCAATATATAAATCGCGAGCAAAAACCAACTAGTTTATGTGGCCTTTAAGTCACTTGCATAATTTCAACCACCCCGCTGCAGATGTACTGGCACCGACATTGTATCCGCTCTGTCCGAGTCCATTATTTTTACGTTCCCAGCACTGCTTGACGTCGTCATTATCGGGTTTTATTATTACCATTCGATGTTCTGAGAATCCCTTTCCAACCGTAATACGATCCTGATATTTGGTGTTGGCTTTTCCCGGAACTCGTAATAAGCCGACATTATAATATTTTTATAATTATTTTTTTATTCTAACACCATATACTGTCAATACTTTAAACTAATGTTTTATTACACAATCGATAGATTTTGACAACAGCTACGAATACAACTTAACAAACATCGTAGCTTCTCCGATCAAAAGTTATACTAATTGCAAATCTTCGATAAGCAGCAAAATAACCTCAAAATGGCGCGCTTCCCCCTCCCCCGCGCTGCGATGCGACCCTGTTCTCGCGTATCGTAATGCTCATTGATCCTTTGCTATCCAGTGTATAATTTAATTTTGGATGTAGAGGATAGATTAGAAAACACAGACGCCAAACTCTATTCCCTCGATTTTGTTATCATTAGTTTTTTTGATTGCCCCCCTATGGTAGCAAATTTTAAAGACGTATTCACGTCAAAAGGAAGTGTCATAGAGAAGACAGTTAAGCTACCTTGCAAGTGTAACAGCTACTTTTCTTTCCACCAAACCACCCCTGTTTTTTCGTGCAAATGGCTTTCAAAGTGATAGTGCTTATTGTTCTGTTAGTTAAAGATGGTGAAACAGTAAACCCAAAGATGAACATTTGTTAGCAATAAAGTAAGCAAACGGTCCTGTAGAAGAAGAGCAAAATGCTTTAGTACGTTCCGGTTTGGTATATCAAAAAAAATGTAGGCCTATTTAATAATGGAAATCAAAAACTAACAAAAATGTGATTTAGGATTTCGATACCAGGGTCAGGACATAGTGACCTAATCACATAACCAACGCCTTCTTGGCTAACTATCCAACATTCCTATCCAATAATCATAACCTTAGAATAATACATAGTATATTAACTTTGGATTACCAAACTTATTTTAAAGTTATAAACAGTACACTCCATTGATTTGAATTACTGATACAAATGAGGGAGTATTCAGATATTACGTAAGGATGTATTTTTCCCATTTTGGAACACCCATCCCCCATTGTAACCAAAACAAAAGCTAGCACATTGACCTCTCTTGCTTATACGTAATTATTTGTCGACTTATTTTTGCTAACTATCACAGGAAAAAAAAATTGTCCAGGCAAACTTATAAATTGCTAGTAGTTATTAACGGTAGAGTATAAATAATGGGTGTGAAAAATAATTCAGATAAACATTGTTGCAGAATGAAGTTAAATTTAACGGTATTATGTTTGTGATAAGTGGAGCTCCTTTTCAGTTTGTGGTGGAGAGGTGAGGGATTGGGGGTGAGTCATAGTGCTATGCGCGCCAAACCAACAGGTGTCGCAAATTCGCCAGTCATATATTGTTATTTCCAACATTGCTTTGAAAAAGTACAAAGGGAAGGGGTTAAGTGGATCAGTGCTGTTATAAAGATCTGTCAGCCGGCAGAACTCTGGATTCCTTGAAAGTGTCACGAACAGATGGGGGCGGGCCTGCGCCTAGCCTACTCACGCAACTCACCGAGAGTAAACGGTTCGCTACCCATTTAAATTACTAGCATGTGACAGCGTTTCTTCATATCATAATGTAGTATCAATTTTTTAGAATTCTAGCTTTTGACAATCCCATCGAGTTTTAAAAACAATTTTTTATACAATATTGTTGATTAAAAAGTTTTAGAAGCCAGTATTATTAAATTGTAGTCAACATGTAAAGATTAATTTTTTTGAATCTTTTAAAAAACTGCATTATATTAATTACAATTATTATTTATATTTTTAATGTAAACACTATGATACACCGATATAAAATCCCAATATCATGTCCTAAAATAATCGACAACACTATTTTGTTTGCACGAACTCAATTTATCTACTCCTGTTCATATGTGGTTTTTTTAATCAAAAAAATAGCTACATGTAAGATTTTTCATTTACGGCTTAGTACTGTAGATCGCTTGGCCACTTTCCGTGCTATTTTACGTGACCCTGCAACGTTTTTTAACGTCAAAACTATCTGAATATATATTATTCAAAGGAAGGTCGGGGTAGGGAAGTAACTTTATTAATATGCAGTTAACTCGCATTTACGTGAATAAATAGTGAAAGGCTATTTAAGAATAAGCATCACATATAAACGCGTATTCAAATCCCGAAAACTCTTTCGTCACTGGCAACCGACAAGACCTAGATTCGACGCCTTTCTGGATTGCCCACCTATTAGAGTTTGAATAAAATAAAGTAAACATTTTCCTAAACATTCTTCCTAACATTTAGGATGCAGAAAACAAACGTTCGCGAACCTTTGTTTCAGGTTTTCTTATTCTTATTCCATCTTCCAAGTTCAATCTTTTTGGAATGTAAGGGAGATAAGTATAACCTGATTTTGCTTAGGAAAATAGTTTTAGAAAATTCAAAACATGCTTTCTTACGATCAACTTTGATAAACATTTTACTATATTATTATGAGTCATTCTATAGGTTTTTGATAATTATCTTATTAAAGGTGACAGCTGTATAAAACATGACTTGGCGAATTGAATATATTAAAATTTATATAGTAGCTTAGTAATACTAGCAAATACTGCTCTTACTACTTAAATCATTACTTTAATAACCTGGTACCGCCCTTGGAACTCGGGAACGAGACAATTTACTTTGCTTCCAGAAAGGATGATAAGGCCTCCACATATCTCTTTTTGACTGATTGATAGAGTCAGATTGTATAAAGAATCATATTGTGTCAACTGCTAAAGTGTTCAGCAGTTGGTCACTTTATAGCTTAATCTCACAGCTGCTGAAAGAAAAAGGAAATTATTTTTGATAATGGTGTCCTCCTATATTTGATATCTTTTAAGAGACTCTTCTATAGCGGCGATCCATCTATGATATATCCATAGTGACAGCTGTAGATCATAGACGCCTTAGACCATATCAATGACAGCGGGGAAGCAGATATATCTAGTAAGTTTTCTAGTTTAGGTAAGGTAGGCCCTTTATATTTGAAACTGGACTGTAGTTAAAGTTGTTTTTAGCCGATACTTGCAATACCATAGTTTAGTGGCAATAAAAAGAGGTATATTTAGTATCCCGTTCTGAATAATTTAGCATATACACATGATAAATTAAGTTGAATGTAATATCACTTTTGGATTTAA
This sequence comes from Timema cristinae, assembly GCA_039000515.1. NCBI lineage: Eukaryota > Metazoa > Arthropoda > Insecta > Phasmatodea > Timematidae > Timema > Timema cristinae. The sequence goes on from JBCFYV010006588.1 coordinate 14,669, forward strand.
ATTTATAAATTATATTGCATTTAGATTTCATTTTTTATGTGGAAACAAGCGTCACAGTTCCATGCCGGTTGCACGCGATAGAATACCTAACTCATCTAGTCTGGTTTGCAAGTGACGTGGAGATAATAGGTTCAAACTACAGCTGGGTGTACTAAGAGTGGGTTTTTATGAGTGGTTCTCTTCCTCCATGCAAATCCATAACATTTTGTCTCAATTCTATCTTTTTCCAAGCCTATCCTATTATAGTGTAAATAACGCGTAAACACAATGAGCATAAGACGTGGAAGGAAAAATGACTTACCATAGATCAACCCAAATTTGTAGGCTATTATAAAAAGTTGACAACACACTAAAATTATTTAGTACACAACAAGTTGATATTATAGTTTAGTTTAGGGTTGCGGTCGTTCGAATGTACCTATTTAATGTATTTAAAAACCATAAAGTTTAGCCAAATGTCAAGGGCTCTAATAAAGTGAGTATGTCGTTTTTATTTATATTTATATTAATACTAAGTGAACGACCGTATTCTAGCAATAATGTATAGCAATATAATACAATAATATACAAAGGAAACTGTAAAAGGGCCAAACAAACAGCTTGCTCCAAAGTCATCAGTGGCATTTTCTGACAGCTCTCCCTAAAGTACGGTGACGAAAACCAAAACTCCACGGCTCGAATTTCCGCGTATAGTTTATAGTTTCTTAGTTATACTTGAATGAAAACTAAACTTTGTTCTTTAACATGCCTTAATTTGTCGAATACATTGTTCGGAACACGTGTTTCTTTCTTTAAATGCCTATGGACAAACCTACATTTTAATAGTAAATTTTAATTTTTGTGAATTTTGTAGGCATTGGCAGAACATTATTCTAAAATAAAGACATAATCTGTTTCCTATTATATTATTTTTAACTTATAAGTGTGCACGACCGTGGAAAAGTGTTATGTAACCTGATACACAACGTCTGAGTACAGTAAGAAACACTAAGAAGGAACTTTAAAAAATACAAAACATATTTTTTGTGGTAAAACATTGAATGTCAAAACTTATTAATTAGTACAAGGTTATAGTTATTGAGTAGATACCTATCAAAAGTTACAGCCTTAGATCACATGACGCATGGACACATGATAATAATGTTCAAGTACCGTTTATAGCTGACAATGCTATTCTAGACGGTGTTTCTTCCTATATTCGCCACACATAATGAAGGTGGTGATTCATTCGTGGACTGTACATTAATTATTTTTAACTCATATTTGGAAAGTCATAAACTTCGCTTTCCTCATGGCATGGTAGGATTGTATCATAGAATATTCTGTACGTCCACCCGACAGCGTCCAGATCACATAATAGCCCGACCTCCCAAATTGTGTATATAAAGAAGATGTTCACATGCACGAGTGAATCAACCCTATAGTAATAATAAAACAATTTAGAAACATTTTAATACCACACCTCTTTTAAACAAATATGAGTCTAATATTAACTAAATCATTTATATATCTACTGAAAAGGAACAAAAGAGTGAACAGTCAACCAAAACTGACCCAACACTTCAATTTATTTTAAAATAATCTCAACCCAACTAGCCAGTAAGAATTTAAATCAAATTCCAAATACCAACACAAAAAGTAAAGTCAATATATAAATAACAAGGTAAAACACATCAAAACTATTTAATTTTTATTTCAAAAAAAAAATATTACCATAAACCCTGATAAAGTTAATAGGTATCACTGCAATCATCATCTCTGCTACAAATACTTTTTATACAAAATATTTTTCTTGTATTCCTGTTAATTGGAGAATGCAAATGAATAATTCTACTGAAAGGAAACCATTAAAATGTATGAAGATTCACTATCCTTGAAGTCTTTAACCATAAAGTTAATACAAATAAAATTATGGATTTTGTATTCTTCTTGCGCTATTAAATATACTATGTTTAAGAACAAAAATAAATTTAATAAAATGTATCATATATATAATTTTAGTGGCCTTCCGTGGCCTGGGGTTGATTTAAACGAAGCGGGTGTTAGCAGCGTTGAAAAATACATTTTAAAATGAAATAAAAAGCTTCCGATATTTCGGTTTTTAGATGAAATAGCCGTCATATGGGAAAAATATGAAGAAATATTGATCTTGACGAAATTTGAGCATATTTATAGACCTGACCATTAATTCTAATTCCAAGCATATTCAATCAGAGTTGATATTGACTGGGTAATGATTTATATACGTTCTATTCTTCACAAACACCTCCACGCCCAACAACATAAGTATAAGATGATAAGATTACTCTGTAAAATAAATAAAATATCACAAAGTAATAATAAACCAAACATTTGTGAAGTGAAAAGTATAAATACAAAGAGCAATATAATACAGTAATATAACATATATACAGTAATATTATACATGCAAATCTTTACGTAATTAAAGCAATCTTCTTAGGATTTTTATTTTTAAACGTGTTTTCCCAAAGAAAGTTTCGGTTTCCTCTGATTTTGTTCTTGTGATTGTAGCCACATAAATAGGGTCACGATAGCATTGAGCGACGTATGACGTGAATCTACAAAAGTTGCTGGAACTGACACAATCCATGTAAAATTTCTAAGTTTTTCTTCCTTACATATTCCAAAACTGATCATCGCGGCAGATAGCTTCAACTTTTATTCCAGGTGAGTCCAAACTCCATAGTAACAAATGTCTTTTTTTGTTATATGCAATTGACCTTGGATTTGAAAGTAATGCTTGTGTATTTGTTGACATCAACTATCCACTTTTTATGTCTTTAACTTAAATTCCAAAATGTAACTTTCCCTTGACAAAATTGCTGTTACAGAGAGTAAGCTCTTGCCGAGCTGGACCACTTGACCTCAACGATGGCACTATCTCCCACAAGCCCACAGGTGGGGGTTTTTTGTTTGCCCTCCCAAATATTGATGAGTGTGATCAATGATAGACACATCATTAATTGATCCCTATAACTTGTTTCCATAGCTGGCGAGCAATCGCTTTACATGATCACGCCCATATTTTTAAAGACATTGCATCAAAATAGTGTAAAGTAAAGCTTTTACTAATGTCTGACAGCTTGTGTAAGGCGCCAACAACACACTGTCCAAAAACTGATGTTTGTTAGGAGTTTCCCGCCCTTTCTTCCATCCACATTCCCACTTTTTCCTTTGAAGAACTGTTGCCCTCTCAAATTCTTGAATATCTTTCACTGATCTTTTTAAGAATCCAGAAATTGTTTTCTTTTCTTCAACTATATCATGTGGAAGATCAGGTTTTTTCTGCTGAGACCCATAACTTTGTCAGGTATTTCTGTTGTTGAATAACTTCTTCCCGTCTCGTTGTGCCAATTTTACGGTTTCTGCAGATACTTTTAGAACGACGGACTTCATATAATTTTGTAATTGTTCCTGTGACTTTGTTATATCAAATAATGTCTTGTGCAGCACATACATAAGGAGTGTGCGTGTTATGTGACACAACACGGCTGTGCCTCTCCCCTGGTAGGAACGCTTTGTGTATAAATTTATTCGTACCACCTAATAAAACTTCCGCTACGTAAGGAAAAAAAATTGTTCCACAATATTACTGTTCAAGTGCCTCCATAAACTTCGGCAATGCACAGTCATGACCACCTAACACGTTTTGTTGAAGGCAATGTACAATCCTTCTCAGTTTAACATAAGCACTAGATTAACGATCCTCTTATTTTGGGCCCATTACAAAAGTAATCCACGACTAACAATTAGATGTGCTCTCCAAATTATGTACTTGGAGGAATTCAGCAATCCTTTTGAGTTCATTTAATTTTTCTAGGTTGTTTAGATCCCCTATGTTTTGATCGTATTCTGCAGCTTTGTAACAGCATTCTCACTAGTCTAACAATGTTTGCTGCTATTTTTTGTCTCAGCATTATGTTGCCAAGTTTGCTGCAACGCTCTCTAATTGCTGGAGAACAGGATGTATGTACAAAAAAGATCTTCATTGTCTGCAGCTATCAGTTTTCTCTTCACTGTGCAACTCATCATCTCATTCTTTGGGAGGACGACACACTCGACACAAATAACTTATGTATGGTCAACACTATTTTTTTATTTGATCAATTGACCAGAAACTTGAACCCTCATCTGTTTCAAATTGTTAATCGTTTCATTTGGAATGGATGGTCCTGTGTGGTTTCTTCCGAACTGAGAAAAATGTTTCAATTAAATATAATATAAAAATAATTTAAGTTACGGAAAAATTTCAATATTGTTCTTGGAAAAATAATCCAACTATTTTAAGAGTTTCATAATAAAGTAATTTACAGCTATTTCAGCTCTCTCCCTCGCACTCCGGCAATCGACTACAGCGCTTGGTGGTTGAAAGTGTCACTTACGTTGGGTCAGCTCTAGATCAGAAATAAAAATACTCGATATTATGATCAAAGTCCTTCACGAAGCAATCCATTATCCCTGGAATACAACGATAGGAAAATTTTGTCAGAATATATTAATCTCTAAATGGTGGTAGCTTGACAGTGGTGAAAAGAGAGGGTTAGGAAGTATTTCGGGATATGACTTTGAGGAGAAAAGGACAGGATGGAAAGAGACGTGTTACTGAACTGATGGTTGAAATTCTAATTCATTTTATCAACAGTCAGATAGTTAAAATCAATTATGGTGGTACGATTTATTCTGCTAACAGCATTTGTCCCCTTCCCCCTTTTCAACTAACACACTATATAACTCCTAAAAAAAAACACCTGCTTCGTGTCCTCTATCCCCCCCCCAGCCTCAACCGTGACCCCAACCAGACCCTAGTGCCCCCATCACCTTCCTTATCCAAGACCCACACCCACATCGAAAGACAATTTGATGACTTATGTAATATATAGTAATAGTGTCAATGGTGCCACCTCTAAACATTCAACCTCTCTACCACAATCTGCTCCATTGATAAAATTTCATCTCTACCTCCATTACCCGCCGGATCAAATCCACTCCTTTTTAGTGGTTATAAGCTAGACTAAATGAGACTGCTGCACTTGTCTGCCGGCTTACCGGTAACGATAACTGAAATCAGCGCAATTCATTTTAATTTTGTCACAAAATATTATGGATAGGTGGGCTTTTTCAACAGGACCCTTCCTCATTCCCCACTACTTATAAGCCATTCTCCTACAAAAATAAATATAGAACCCAACGTCGAAAAACAGAAAATAGTAAATCAAATATTGTTATATTTCATTATTCATCGATATAAAACTAACGCCAAACAATAAGAGTTTTAAAAAATCATTTATCGGCATTTCCATTAACGAGACATGGAAGAAAGGAAAAATAAAGTAAAAAAAAAAACGAAGATACATTTTATCACTGCTCTATGATGTATATTGACCAAAATAATTCTGTATCATTCTTGGCCCTACTGCGATTGCTGGAGCTATGATACATAGTACTTTTGACTCCTGAAAATATAGTAGACCTAGTTTATAACATACTTACACGCGTTTTACTAACCGCTGTTAGTGTTGTAGTACGGCTTTAGTACTAATTACGCAATGGGTAAGTAATTAGGAAGTTAATATAAGAGGAAATGACTAAATTTGCGTGGATTTACTTCCCCCATTTATTAAGACAGGCTTAAGTAAATAAAATAATTAATTGAATATAGCATTTATTTGGCAAATTTACGCTATCTATTGAAGGTTCATTGAAATAAATATTTATTCTCTTAATAAACCTCTCAAGTACTTCTAACATTCCCAAATATGAAATCTATGCATCATTTGATTTTTCTTAAAATGGTTGCTTTTAGATCAAAAATCCTCAAACTTGGGTAAACACTGTGCTTAAAATATACCTTTAAGATCTATATTTAATACACTGATCCAAGTTTGTTTTAGAAGACCTACTTAATATATATAGATAATTCTTATTATATTAATTTTGGCTAAACAACCCTTAACCGGTCGAATAACGACACGGTACCCACGGCTTAAACTTCCCTTCCGAAGGAAAGCATGCTAAACAATTTTCCACCCTAAAAATCATCGACCTTCCGGCGGTATTGAACCCGCGAACCTTAGGTCCGGCAGCGATCAGCTAACTACTAGACCATCGAGGAAGACAATATTTTATGAAAATCGTTAGAGCCCAATGTTAGAGAAAATCTACTTTTTTGTTGTTTATTCCTTCAGTAAACTACCCTTAATTTAAAGATTAGATAACTCATTTACAAAAAAACCCCTCTGTAAACCTTATGAATATCTTATGTAAAACGGAAGTTCCAGTCCTATCGGTAAAAATGGATTCGGCTCTACCCCATAACAGACAACACACACACACACACACATACACTGACGGCATTGCAAAAGAACTTTTCGGATTCAGGGGGTCATGAAACATCGACATTCATCAAAATTTCAAGATAGGATTTTTTTTACTATAACAATAGGTACTTTCTCTCAGAGTGATCTCGATGAAGTTATTATTTTTTGCACCGCGCGTCTATACTACCACTTCGGGCTATACACATAGTACTAAATACTCTAATGGGTTAAGATGTGGTAGGATGATATTATAGGAAGTGAGCCCGCATTTTCAGTAGAGGGAGATGTGGAAAACTAGTTAGAAAACAAAAACCATTCCCTCCACGTTCACCCGAGCAAGATTCGAACTCGATCCTCGCACCAAGTCCAACACGAGAGTGACGCGTTAGACCACTCAGTACCACAGAGGCGGGTTCGATGAATAAAAAGTTATCATTCATTCTAGATCATATAAACATTTTCCAACAATAACATAAAATCATTACGTACTGTTTATTTCTCCAGTACTCTCCAAGTGGTCGTAATTCGTCTTATTCTCGGTTTCCTGATAGATTTAAACGTTTTGATTTTTAACAGTGAATGCGAAGACGAATGTTTTGCTTTGTTTTAGTGAAAAGTATCATACTAGGATTGAAGTCCAAATTATTCTTCACATGGGTTGTAATGGATTTAACACAATTTTTGTCAAATCAATTTTTCACCACTTTGGTATGATTATAAAAAAAGAACATACATAAATGAAAATAACTTTTTATTTTAGTAGACCTATAATGTTTTTTTATAGCGTTTTAAAATAATTAGTATTTTTCATATCAACCCTAGTGTATATAAATTTTTAAATAATAACATTTTTATTACAACATCCCATACTATATTATATATTTAAAGTTAAATAAAACCAACTACGACTATATCATATTTGAGAAATGTGCGTGTAAATGATTAGTTACTCTACAGTTTATTTTTAAACTTGATGCCAGGCACTCTATTCATAGTTAGAAAGCATCGATTCAAAACAAACAAGATAGGTTGTAAAAGACCAATATTATTTTTGTCCAGTGCGCCCAGCCGAGATATATTAGGATGGCAATGAGGGGGTGAGGGAGAAAGTAGAAGGGGGTGTTAATCTGTTTCTACCTGCATCGTGAATACAACCTGTTCAAGGTCAAAGAAAGAGAGCTGGGACAAAATCTGAGGGGTGTAGTTTGAAAGGTGTTTATGGTGGGGTAGGTATTCGATCGCAGAGATCCTAGCAACATCGCTGAACTATTTTATACAATTTCTATCTTTAATTACAAAATTCCATCTGTTTATCAATCGAAAAAAATACTTACCTTTAATTTTAGAGCTTAAGACTCTGATTTGTAAAGGAAGAAATTTGATCCTACTCACAAGGGAAAAAGTGCCAACTTAGAATCAATTACTAAATTAATTATTAAATATATTCAAATATCTCCAATACAAACATAGAACTTGTTTGATTTACAAGATAAAAAAAAACCACACACTTCGCGATGTTCAAAATCCCGGAAACTTGCCAGAAATAGGCAATATATTTTGCGCTTATTCAGCCCTTCAATTCCATCTTAACCTCCCTCTTAAAACTGGTAGTTAAATTCTTTCTTTCCTCCTCTCATCTGTCTTACATAAATATTGGTCTGAACCCCTCCTAACCCCTTCTTTGTAAAAGCAAGGCGACAAAAACCCTAATTAAAAAAACGAATATAATAACTAGCGACTAACTTCTGGTTACGACGTAACAATTAAAATAAACCCACTCTCGTGAACTTAGTGCACAATAATTGTAATACTTTTTTCACGTTTTAAAAAAGTGGTTTAAATCCTCGTTAGTTCTTGGTAAACTTTGAAACTCTTTTCCAATATATATCAACAATAATTTATATATATCGTTTCATCACTTATATTATTTTTTGTTTAGGTGGGGGCTCTGAAATTCCTTTGAAAACGTAGGGGGAGTGGTGGGTTCCTCAGCTCGGGCAAAAATATTAAAGGTGATTCGACCAGCAAGCTTCTCCTAGAATGAATAGGTTATAACATTTTGAACAGGAATTTTTTAACATGTTAAGGGTAGATTTGTATTAGGAAGGGGGAACAGGGGGGGTTTGGAGGCAAGGCGGAGCGGAAAGTAGCGGCGATTGCCAGCTCTTTGTTCCTAACAGTGTATTTCATAGCACACCTCTCTTTATTTACCCGCTGAGGAACATCAACTGTTAGAAAATGAATTGTCACCGTATGGGCACACCCGGAGTTAGTGGCTTGAATATTGAATCCGAACTACTACTATAGATTCATACTAATAATTAATAATTTAAAAAATAATGAAACTTACTACACTGTCGCAAAGTTTATTGTGGCCGAATACTATTAGGGCCCAATTATTTATAAAATGTGTGTTAGGAAGAAAAAAAATATGTACCGTATTACTAAGCATTAATGAAATAATTTGAATGCTAAATTAAGAGAACTCTTTTATTATTCTTTTAGCACCGGAGTCGACTATCCGTCTCTCGGTGGTATGTAATGATTACGCCAATTAAAAATAGGAAAGCTCAATTTAAGAGGAAGTGCACTCGCATTTTGCGTAAAGAGTGGGGAAACATTTATAATAAAACTAAGAGCGAGTACTATGGTAAGCAAAGTGTAAACAATTCCCCCACGACATCAAACAGTAGCTCAGATTATGAACCAGAGGTAACAAGGCCTCTGGAAAATAAAATAACATATCACGAATCAAGGCCCCGGACATCAAAAAATAGCAAGATTTATAAACAAGTGGTATCCAGCCCCAGACATCAAACAATAGCAGATATGTAACAAAAATGGTAACACGACGCCGGTACCTAAACTCAATAGAATATAGAATATCACTGGTAACAAAGACCCGGACATCAATAATGGGAGCAGAGAAAGTGATGACAACAAAGTGGACGACACATAGGAACAAGTGGTAGACAGCAAACTGCAAGACACGCAGAAACGCACGGACCAAGTGATCGACACGAACTGGGACCAGTGATAGACAACCAACCGGTAGACAAAATGAAAACAAATATTTGGAATGCTGGGTGGGTCAAGTGGCCGACACGACTTGGACCATGATAGACAAGCTCCCATATAAATGACAAAGTGATAGACAACCAGCGGTCGATCACAGAGACCAACTGCTCGACAAACATCGAGAATGAATCCAGTTAAGAGTGGCTCAAGTGACAGAAAAGTTATTTCATAACTACACAAGAGATAAACATGGGCTTAGAGAGTTTGGTATAAGATGGACTGGATGCTCCTAGAAATTGCGGCCCTCCACACCCCTTAGATTCAATTAATCCCAAAAAGATGAGGTCCACTTATGTGTGTATAAACTTAAACCATCGTGTTTTTAATTTAATAATTACTTTACACATTGCACTCTTCAAAAACCATATTTTCTAACACTATTTTAGTATTCATTTCGAATAAATAATAGTTTTGATACATACAAAATGGTATCTGAAAATAAAGAATGTAATCTCTGAATGAAACGAATTATCGGATCTGAGGAAAGGAGACAAACTTTTGTTATAAATGGTAAAATCATACTTTAAGAACTAACAAGATGAAAAATTAAAATCTTATATAAAAGAGTAACTTCCAGAAATTAAGTTGTTAGCTTATGATCAGGGTGTTCTATTCCACCAGTAAAGTGAGGTTATTTTATTCTTAAAAGGTTTTCCACTCTGCACCAACGCAAATTCAGTGCACTATACATAAATTTAATCTTCCGGTTTCTAAACACAATAACGTAATTAGTAATTAAGCGTATAACCCAAATAGGTGGTAAGACACCAGTGCTACAAAAAAAAAATAAAAATTGCACAAATGATTAAAGAATAAATGTTGTATAGAACAGATGTGAACTCCCCATTGCAAGAAGGGAGAATGTAAAACCATAATGAAATATCACCAGGCCGGAATTGAAGCCTGATATCTCGTCATGACAAGTCAGATCCTATTTTGAGAATGACGCCTTTAGACCACAAACATCGAAGCTAAGAACATTATGTGAAAGTTGCATTACACTAGTTTAATAATGGTGTTAAGAAGAGAGAGCTAAGTTTAAGATGAAATTAATCCCGCATAAGTGTAAAAGTTAGATGTAAAAATCACAAGGGGTGTAATTATCAGCCCAATCCACTCAGTCGGAATGATTACTCTATTCAAAGCTACTCTAAAACCTATTAGACTTGTGGACAAACAGCGTTTATTTAGGAGGTGCAAACCAAACTGACACCTAGTCATACCAGGTTATTTATGGAGGTCAAACAATACAGTACAGCTAACAATAAGTGATAGTTTAGATTCAAAACAATAGTTACAACCTAGCATAATGTTAATTAGGAGGTCAAACAATAACTTACACCTAGCATAATGTTAATTTAGGAGGTCAAACAATACTTTTACACCTAGGCAGACAGTGTTATTTAGGTGGTTGGCAACCAATACCACATATACGTTATCATACATTACATAAACAAAAATCATTAACACGTTCGAAAACAATTCAATTCGTGATATATCTTTTAAAAGGTTATAATATTTTCGAGTTATTTTCACCTACATCTTACAATTAGTAAATCCTCCCCTACAAAAATATGTCAAGTATTGGTGGCTTAAGCTGACGGGTTGGGGGGGGATATTATTTGAGTGATAACAATACAAGCGTGTGTTGAATTAACTGTTCTGTCACTTTAGCCCACTCTTAACAGGTTGCTAAACAAAGTTTGTCTAGACAGTTGGTTCCTCTTTGTGAGTCAGACCGCTTGGTTGCTATCACTTTGTCCTCCTAACTTGAGCATGTCTAGCCAGATGGCCAAGTCGTGTCGGCACTTACCCACCCACCCAGCATTCAAAATATTTTTTAATAGCTTGTCGAGCAGTTTGTTGTCTAGCAGATTGTATGGTGCCCAAATAATGGAGTATTAAATCAACCACTTTTGTAACCAAGCCCCGGAACAACAAACACAAGTGGGTTCTGAGTGGGAGGCTAGTGATTCAAACTAAGATTTTTTAGTTGGATAAGTTAAATGTATGATTTAGAGCTATGATTTTAATAAGATCATTGACAGCTAGAAAAGTTACTTGAAAAGGGTACATTTATTCCTACACAACCTAATGTGATAGTATCAGCTGTTCCTTGACAAAGGCTTATCCTATAATTCTACCGTAATTAAAGTCTGCACTGACAATACTGACAACCTTATATATCGTCATTACCGCGTGGATATGAGATCATGAAGCAGGACGAATCCAGGATAGCTGGTGCTAGAACATTGACTGCGCTATTCTTGTGGGCAGGTACATTTTTCAACAAAATTTAAATTAATTCAAAATCATATTCTCCACCATAATGTACACTCCCATAATTAAAATCATATGTAGCTTATGTGTTGATATTCATTAAGCAATAATTTACGGAAGCCGTAATTCAAACCAAAACTCTTTTGTGGTGAATTTAAATGTATATAAAGTTCTTTACCAACTATACAAAGAATTAGGACCTACTACGTATTTTAGTAAATGATATATACACCACATGATATTCTCCTACTTTTTTTATAGATTTATTACCGTACCAGGAAAACATCGTAGATCAAATCTTCTTTGTACTTAAGTTATGTTGATTCTTGATGCGATTTCGCTTTTTTTGAATTCGTTTTCTTGGTCTTGATGCACGTTGCCCTTTTTAGGGTTGTACTTACCATGTCAATACACACGCAAATTAAACTAATTTTTTAGAAAATACCTAAATAATTGCAGTACGCATGTATTATTATATATATAAATATTATCACTTTTAAGATTTTTTTATAACTGTTTAAAATGTTCAATTTACAACCATAAAAAAGTGAAACTAATAAATTTTATACTTCATAAAGTTACTTTTAATATTCAAACAATACAATAGGTTTAAATCAGGTCGTAGTTTTTGATGCACCAAAGAGTACCCTTTGACACGTTAGGTTGAAGAACAAAACTAACACAAGTAAGATAACATCTAAAGTGCCGAAGGAAATACAACAAAATAAATTCGCAACTCATCACTCAGGTGTAAGGTGTTGTGATAAAATTAATCCTTTATGATGATCAATAGTTGAGATGGCCCGACCCTTCCTTTGTTCGACTAGTCCTGTGTTAATTGGTAGGTACAGTCAAAGAAAGAATTCAGGAAGTAGACGTACAAATTAACTTTTGCAATTGATCAATTTGGTGTCAGAAATAAAATAAAACAAGTATACGTTAGTTTAATTATCCAACAAATTTGAAATAACGACATTATGTACAACAAAAGGATATAAAACCGAAGTCGGGGTAATAAAACTAAAAGTACTTCTATAAGATTAAAAATGATGTAAATTTACAGACTATTTACATCCTATAAAGTAAAAACTATATTTATTAAAATATTGTAAAGACTTCCGTACAACACCACTTCAAATGCATGTCTAGCAAGATAAAATTAATCATCATACATTAAAACTACTTTTACTAAAATTATTACGTAAAAAAATAAAATAACAAGTTTGCTAGTCATTACCAGAACTGTAATGATTTGAAATCAGTGAATCAATATTTATAGCTTAGTATTTATCACCCTTATTAAAATAATGCAATAAAATTTGTGACCTTAAACCCTGGATGACCCTTATGGCTGATTGAAATGTTGAAGTGATATATATATTTAAAATTCAGATTATAAAATCAATAGCTTTCTTGGCCATAATGTACGGTACAATCAGAATATGGATAAGGAAGATGCAACAAGTGATATTTTAAATCAAATATAATATAGTAATTTAGTAAATGGCACGGAGATTGCAATGTAAAAGAATTTTTTACAGTATCACCTATATCCCCTAAACCACCTTCACTATATCGTGGTCAATTGTCTGTGAGTGCTTTCATTAGGTAAGTCAAGAGCCGATCTCAAACTTTAAATAGCTGATATACGCTACTGAGATACACACTGACACAAAACTCTATGCCTGTGTGCCAAAAGCTCCAAATTGTTAGGTTAACCTACAATCAGATATATTAGTTGGCCTAACAAGATTCATTATTTTAAGTTTCAAATACAATTATTGAATTAATTATATGTTCTATCAGAAAACCATAAGCATATTTTTAAACAATCTTTTTAACAATATTTTTATAATAAATTATATTTTTTTTAAATAACAACGCCTAGTTACAAAACACCCTACTTGGCGTATCATACAAGAAAGTAAATCCAGTAAATTTTTAAAACGGTAAGATAGGGTTCCGGGAGCTCTTGGAAGTGGGAGAGGGGGCTCAACAAATAGGTTGGTCCCCCTGACGTCTTTCCCTCGGTAACATATGTAAACGTAAGGCTTATTTTAAGCTTTTGATGAGTATCAATTTTTTAATGATTTTAATTTTCTCGTATGTATAGTAAGAACATAGATTATGAGGATGGATTACAAAATATAGTTTTTTTCGCGTACAATCATTAAAAATTATACTCTATTTATTATATTGATAAAGATATTCTCCAGTGTTCGTAGAACTCTATTTGTATTGTATAAAATCGAGCGGGTGTGTAGGCCAATAAAAAAAAAAAAGCTCAGATGCGCTTTCCCTTAAATGCTCTGAGTTTACTAGCCTGACTCTCACTGGAAATTTTGGAAATTAGAGTCCTCTAAAAAACTATTTGAAGTGGACATCCTTTAGAAGTTTTTGAAAAGTGGATTCCTCTAGAGTCTAGAACCTATTTATTTATGATATTTTAGCGATTTTATTTTTGAAAATTAAATTTACCTGACGTTATTTGGTGTGATCTCCTACAGCAATTTTGAAAAATTAGATGTCTCTAGAAGGTATTTGTGGAGAGATGGGGCCTCTAACTGTCAAATTTTTGAAGAGTATTGATTACCTGTAAAAACCATCATAGAATCGTTTCTAGCTTAAGATTTATTTAAATTAAAATTCCCTAAAAACTATTTAGAATGAGCCTCTAGATGGAAAAATTAGCTATTAATCTCAGTGGCTCAATATGGAAGTGATTTTAAAATAACTAGGAATTTGTGTTTTTGAATCGTAATTAGAGTTGAGTTTGTTCTTATTCCACAACACAACCAAATAATTTACTTTCTTACATTAAGTGTGCCACGGTCTTACTAGCCAGCCCAGGCTAATGGGTAATCTACAGCTATTTTAAAGATACCGTATTTGATATTTTAACAAACTTGAGAGGAATACATAATTCAATAGCTATGAAATTGAATGAAAAATCACTAAAACACAATAAGAAAGCTGTTGACAGTTTAAAGGAAACTACTTATTTCCACCATTTGGCGTTAAAAGCCAATTATCAGTGGTGCGCAAAGAACCAAGCCGCTTCCAAGGTTATTTTGTTAACACATTTTGATTGATAAAAAATTACTTGACCAAATACCTTTTAAAGTTTATAAAGCGTTTTTGTTAACAATATAGTATTATACATATTATAAATGGACCAAATAAACCTTTTTATATATTCAAAAACACTTTCGAATAAAAAAGTAAAACAAGTTTTAATACCACTGTTACTCCCAACAAAGAAACATTCTGAGAAAATAATGATAACCAAACATGTACCACTGTTGGCAATGAAAACGTTTGAGAAAGTTAAAACGGTCTTAAAAAATGATTTATATATTTAAAGTAATTTCTATGAAGTTTTCTTCGAGGTTTAGAAAATAATTCTGTGTATATCAAGGGAATGTACAAGCGTTTTGCACGTATAAACCACGAACGATATATAACATAGAGCTCTCCGGATAGGAAAGCTTTTAATTTACAACCATACGTCAAGTCAAGCTACCACTGTCTCAACAAAGAGCTCTTATTATGAACATTTCGAGTGTAGTGCTCGCCGAACTATCACTCTTGCGACAGAGGCGTGAGTTCGATTCCTGAGTTGGACAGGGGGGTTCACAAGCATCACGTGTGCCAGCGTATAAAACAGTATAATTTAACAGGATCTAATACACAAATATATATAACTACCTACAAACCAACACACACCATACTTTTGAAGGACGCGATATTATATGACCGTGTGCTATAAACTGGTTTAGAGCTAAACCAGTTGGCTCGCCCCTTATATGCCTCGTCAGATTAATCGAAGCTAGATCTTTCAGTCACGACCAGCCTCACGTTGAAGAATGTCCCTGTTACGATAAGCAAGCACACATTAGGTTTCGGAAGAAAGTGTCCTTTTTCTCGAACACTCTTCTTAGTCATCGAGTAAGAGAGAGGGAGAACACCATACCACCTTCATTCACCAATTTAGAGTGGTCGCACGGTCTAGGGTGTTTACTCACTTGTTAGATTAGCCCTGTGATCTTCGACTCGCTTTTGCATAGAGAGAGCTAGGAATTGAACCCACAACCTAGTATACTATGGCAGTATTGGGATGAAAAGAGAGGGATTTATGTGCCTACATTTGCACAAGACTAAGAATTTGCCTTCAACTTACAACCGATCAGAGGGAGTGCTCACTTGAGGAGCACACCTATTCGACAATTCATACTCAAGGGGATTGCGATTCTCCATGCGGCAAAAACTGCAGATATTTTTTTAATTTTATATAAAAGACCGGACATTGCTTAAAAAATCTTGCTACCGTTCGAGCGAACTTCAAACTTTGGCAAGGTATGTAAATAACAAATAATCAAATTGGTATAGACCCCCGCCTCGATGCAACTGCGCTATTGGTGTAGAAGCTGAGGACGGGGAGATCGTAGGTTCGACAGGATGAACTTGGGATGTTTTCCACTTCCCCTCCAACGAAAATGCTGGTTGCACGTTCACTAAATTCAACCTTTCCATAGCGTATAGCCCAATGGGTAGTAAGACTCGTGCCATTTAAAGTACAATTTGTACTGTTTAGGAAACGACGCGGAAGCGTTTGCTTACAATTTCGACGACTGGAATCAGCGTAGCCGGAAACAGCCCATATAAACGGTTTTAGTGTTTTAAAAGTGGCCTCCTGTGGGCGGATAAAATGTACTATAGAGCAACACAATAATAGTATGCCTAAATTAGATATGCCAAGTATTTTAATATATATAACTACTCTAATAATGCTGTTGGTAATATGTCATGCATAGTGTTCTACAACCGTTTAAAAATAATTAGTGTAAACCTAGTGACCTAATATTCTAAATTAATTAACCAGCTGAAAATATGAACTTACCTCGCACAAATAAATTTTACATTCTGTGCAATAAGGAAAACTCCAAATATGATATTTTCACAACTGAGGCGAAACGCTAAGGTGGAGTCCTTAGTTGAATAAAATTAAGAGTTTTATAAAAAATATTATGAAATAATCAAGTTAAAATCTTCCAATAAATATGAGCCAAATAAAAAGAAATTGGTGCTCCTTTATGATTGTACTTAAGCCAATAATGCACTAAATGTAAATTATTTATAGTTTAATGTTCATATTTTAACAAGACATAAATGACTATAAAAATTAAAACTCTACACGACTTGCAAGCGTTCTATGTCCAATTTCCCACTTTTGTGTAAAAGAGATAATAGAAAAAAAAAAAAAAAAAAAAAAGCATTGAAGTTTTACCTTGTGTATAAAACCAATGTTACTAGATGCAACTCAAGTTTGTAACTTCCTAAGAATTATACAGCAGACAAAATTTCATTCGCAGTGAACGCATACATTAAACACCCAACATCTCAAATTTAACAAATTTGAGATAGAACACATTGTTTTCGGGGATGAAGTATTGGAAGAACTTTCTCAAGTCGGTACACACAGAACGCTAAGCTTACTCTGCTAACGCTTTCGAAAAAATGGCTGACCAATATTTTAAATGTGCAGGTTCACAAAAAGCGCTAAGCCAAACTAAGCTATCTATGCTGCACGCGCCGCGATAATGTTAATATCTTATTTCTGGGCTGGTCAAATTTCCATCTCCCCATCTTGAACCATCTTACGTTGCGCATGCGCATAACGTAGCTTATCGCCCGTGTTGAAAACAACGCAGTGATGTTTGGTGAAATAAACTAAAGAAAAAGTGTTGTGAAGTTTTTGTTTTTAAGTTTTGTTTCACGAGTATTTTAAGTACAATTCTATTAGGTTTTTTATAATTAATACACAAATTTTTATATTAAAAATGGAGAGCGTTAAATTTGAACAAGTTTCATACCTTCCGCCGTCCCAAAAGTAACTGCAAACAGCAGCATCCTTTTTTCTTCCTCAGTACTATAACCTGAACTCACACAAGACATTTTTGGAGAACGCCATCATAACTAAGACTTCACTGAAGCAGACCAAGAAAGAGACACACTGAATTCTGAGTGAAAAAGCGAACCATTGCTCAGACTTAGCTAAGCAAAGGGTGTGAAACCAACGACACAGTTTTAGCACAGCACAGCCTAGCTTAAGTCATTCTGTGTTATCGACCTCTAGAGGATATCCAATGTATGGCTAACCTGATTATATCATTTAATTGGAGGGATGGATAATTAGTTTAGTTGAAAAAAAACCTGAAATGAATTAGTGGGATCTAAAAAAACTAGTTTATTGAAGAAGCCCTTCTTTATCCATGTAAGAACGCTGCTTTTTTTAAAAAAAATATAATTACTCCAATTATTTTAAATGGCGAAACAACACAATAAAAAATGTCAATACACTTATGAACAGTAACGTTATCATAATAATGATTTTATGAACCTTAAAAAATGGTATGGAAAGTAAAATTAATAATATGCTTTGCAATAATACAAAAATTTATAATAAAATAAGTTACGGTTATATCTTATTACTAACACTTATTTCTTAAACTACAAACATTTACAAATAATAATCCTTATATAATAGACGTGTTTTGAATACACAAGTCTTAAGTTGTCGCACACGTCCAGTACAATGTGAAAGACATGCACTCTAGTGGGGGTTTATGTTTTTTGAAACTCTCAGACCAGTTGCTCGAACTGTTTCTTGTCACAACCTGTATGGTATTAGCCCTACACTCAGCCAGATTGGAATGTCCCCACGCCCCTGGCTATAAGTGTGGCCCGAGACGGTGACTGTTTGGGGCTGGCTAGAGCATGTTCGATCACTACACTACCCCCTCGTAATGGCACACCCAGTGGCCACAAAATTATAGCCAGCTTGATATACCGCTCTGAACACGGCGAGTCACGTTTGGGTAGCGCCGCTCAGATTCCGTCCCCTGCACACACATCGTGTTTGGTAAAAGCTGCTCCCATCAGTTCTGCTGGTACCAAAGTTTACCTGGAGCTAGCTCTTGTTACGAGAAGGTGAAGTGTTTTGACCCTCAACGTGACTGCTATTTTGCAGTGCCTTTTCCTCCTCCCGTTTTTTCAGGTTCTCCTACAATCTTAGTAGCTTCTTTGTTCACTACCTTTCGGGTCTAGAGCCTGGTACAACTTAAGCCTGTTGAAATACGACAACTAAGAGCTTTTGGCCTTTCATTGACGACAAATACGTGACATCGACAGTCGTTTTAATTAACACGTAAGTTCCTTCCCATGGCGAGTAGTTTCGGTGTGCAGCACGTTTAACGGCAATGCTAAGTAGCACATTCTCTGCCCTTCTCATAAGGAGGAACCTGAACATACGTCGATCATAAAGCTCTTCTGTACTGTTGGCGGTTTCCCCAGTTTTTCTGGACTTTTTCGTACGCCCACTCAAAACGGCATCGTAAGGCTCGCCAAATAAGGTTTCATTCAAAAAACACGCTTTTCCGGGTGACCGAATGCAACAACGACTGTAGATCGTACATCCACCCGAACATGAGATAAAACGGCGGTGTAACCTGTTGATCATGCTGACTAACCTTAAGGCTAAACATGACTGGGGGAGGGAAGTTGTCCCGTTATTGTGAGTCGCTCATTAACTCACTGGCTCAACATGTCTATAAGGGTTACGTTCACCCCCTCAACAATCCATCTTAATGGGGAAGTATGGGTGTAGTCCAAGTATTCCTGATTCCCAATAAACAAGCAATTTCTTGATATCTTAGCTTCGAATTGACAGCCCTAGGTACTGTGATTTCATCAGGAGCACCAAACCGTACACACGAATTTTTCAATTATCCTCCGTTTACATGTCACATTTTCCTTGTCAGCCTGGCATATGCTACTTTCCCTGTCTAATCTACCCCGGGCCGGGATTGAAACCCGATGGCTATGTCAACGGGAAACCACGTTAAATGAACTAAGCGTGTACGTTATTAACATTTTAGGGTTGTTTTCACAAGTTTGTACTATACAATTAGGATTCACGACAGCCTATAGTATCTTGGAAGAAATATATGTTTAGAACAGAGAATAAAAAAACCCTCCCCCAAAACCATTTCCTCCCCTTTTTCGGGGATTTAGATCCTTTTTTTCCTCCAGATAACAGAGCAAACCGTTAAAAAATTTAAACGGGTTTTAAAAAACAAAATTTATTCCGTTTTTTTTGTTGTTTAAATATGGATATTTTTTTTTAAAGGAAACGTCCCTTTTTAGATAATTTTATATATATATTAAAACTTTTTTGAAATTTTTAAAAATTGATTTTCTGAATCACGAAATTTTTTTAAAAAGAATCTATTTAAAGGGTTTTTTGGAACTTTTTTTAAACAGGAAAAGGAATAGATTTAAAAAATAGTCCCTCGCCCCTAAATTTTTGCCTCTTTTAAAAAAGCAAAAAAATTTTTTTAAAAACTTTTTTTTAAAATTTTTTGTAAACAGATTTCCCTAAAGTCGCCGGTCCTTTTTTTGCCAAAATTTTTTGGGGAAATGGCGGTACAGGGCCAACGGGCCCCTTAATTACGGGGCTTTAACGTGACAAGTAAGTTTGGGGCCCAAGTATGCTTTAAAACGGGTATGCCCAACTAATAGAGTGGGGGGAAAAGGGAAGGGGAAGGATGTTTTAAAAAAATTTTTTAAAAACAAAAAACTCAAAGGATGTCGAATAGAGTATTGATAAAATTAAAAGGTTTTTAGCCCCCATCTAAAAAATTTTAATTTTAAAAATTAAAAAAAAAACATCTGGACGCGGGGAAATTTAACTTGAGACCAACAAACCATGGGTTTTTATTGTTGTTAATTAAACAAAAATTCCCCCACATCGGGAAAAAAAGGGGAAAAAAACATTAGAAAAAAATTTTACGAAAAAAAGGAAAAATAAAAAAGAGTGTTTTTAAAATGTAGGGGCCCATAAAATGGTTATTTTTTTGTGGAGGGGAAATATTGAGGGACATTTTGTCCAAATACACATATTGTTGTTAGTGCCCCTTTTTGGGGCAGGGCCCATAACCTGAAACTAAACTAATACAGTAGTGGATCTCAAATTAAAAATTACTTTATTCGAATTTTTGGTTGTCGGGGCAATTTTTTTTAAATTATTTTTTAGGCCGGCCCCCCCCTCTTTTTACCTGTTTCAGGTTATACCCCTTTGTACAATTTTAAACCCAAATTTTTAAATCTTGGGGGACAAAAATCCATCCCTCGGGCCCCTCAATTCATAAAAGTGGGGGTAAAACCCACATTTCCCAAAAATGAAAAAATTTCTTTTTTGGGGGTTACCCAGGAATCGAGCCTGGGACCCTTATTTTCCCAAAGGGGGACTTTCAAAACCCAAAAGGGAAATTAAAAAACCTCGTAATTTTCTAGATGATTTTTTTTTTTTCTTTTAAATTAAAGCCACAAACCCAATTTTTTAGATTTTTTTTTTTTCAAAAGGGGTAATTTGTTTTTAAAAAAAAAAGGGGGGGGGTGGGACACATAGACCCTTTCTCTTACCGTAAATAAAAAAGCGATATTTATTTAAAAACCCCCCATAAGATATTTAAACGAATAATAACAGTTTTGCACATTCTACCAAAGAGTATAAAAGAAATTAAAATGCAAATGTTAAGAAAAGAGTAATTAAAAAAAAAAACCCACAGAGCATTACAGCAACCCTTCCCCCAAATTTAAAAACCTCCGTAATAGATAACTTATTTATAAAATTTTTAAAATACTGTACATAAAATACCCGCACACACAAAACACTCTCATAAATTTAAAAACATTTTTTTTAAAAAAAATATATTTCAAATAAAGATTTTTTTATTTAACATCCTTCATTTTCAAAATAATAAAAAAACTTTATTTCCCCCATCACTATCACATTTTATCATTTTATATTTTAAATTACTCGTATATGACTTGAAAAAAAACCGTTTCCAGTTATAGAAACTACAGGAAAGGGACTGAACAGAATTTTAAAACAAACGATTTTTCATCTTGAAAATGGGGAAATTTCGGGGATTCCGATAGAAATATGGAAAAAAATTTAAAAACCCCAAATTTTTCCCCTAGTGAATTTTCCATTTTTTTCCTTCTTTTGGGGGCAGTGGTTCATCTTTTACAATCATTCCTTTGTTTAAAACCATCTTTGGTAAACCATGATTTGCATATAAATTATATTGGTAAAAAAAAAAAATATTTGTCTTTGTTTAAAAAAAAAATTATGGGCTCAATAATTTTTTACGTTTGTGGTTTGGTGCAATGAATAGATAGCATTTTGTGTTTGTATTTTTTTTTTTTTTTTTTTTTTTTGATTTAGTACTATTAATTCCTATTTTTCATTTTTAAAGTTTCCCTTTAAAATTTTAAATTTTTTTGGGTTTATGATTTGATTTTTAAATTTTTTATATGTTTATTAATGCTTTTTTTTTTCGTTTTTTTGAAAAGGTTTGAAAAAAAAAAATGTTTGTGTTTTAAAATTTTCTAAAAATTTTTGAGGTTAAGACTTTTTAAAAGTTTTTTTTTCCTTAAAAATTTTCTTAACCCTTTCTCCCTTTTCCTTTAACCCTTTTTCCTTACTCTTGGGGGCAACAAAACCCTTTAATTTGGGGCCCACAGAGGCCTTTTTTAATATCTATAGTTTGGCGACCAAGACTTCCCCCCCTTTGGTAGTTTTTTTCCCGCCAAGGGGTTGTTTGGGCGCAGTTTTTAGCGCTGTTGTTTTTATCAAACGTGAGACTTTTTTTGAAGCCAAAATGGGGTTAAAAGGGGTTTCCGTGAACTTTAACCTGGAACGGTCCAGCCCTCTTTTTTTTCGTGGGGCGTTGTTAATAAAAGGGGGCCCGCCCCCAAGACAATACCAATCAGAAAAACATAAAATGAGATAGAATCGTTCAAATTTATATTCGAAATGATCAAATTTTGTACCAGTCAAAAATTAACCTTAAAATTTAAAAAAACCGTTTAAAACCAAACAAATTTGAAATAACGACTTTTTTTGTACTAAAAAAAGAGAAAAAAATAAAAATATTGAGATTGAAAATAAAAGAAACTTTTAAAAAATTTTAAAAATGTGAAATTTTTTTACCATTATTAAATCGTTTATAAATTAAAAAATGCCTTTTTTTTCCAACATATCATAACAAATTTTTTTGTGTACACTTCATATGAATAAACTAGCTATAAAAAAAATTTCAAAACCCTTTTACATTAAAATTTCTTTTACCTTAACAATGGTTTAAGGGGAAAAGCATAAAAAAAGCAAGTTTGACCCCCAAATACTCGTGAACTGTTAAAGAAATTTTAAATCAATGAATGACTTGTTAAAAAACGCAAAAAAATTTGGGGTTTTGGGAAAATGGCCTTTTTAAGGTTTTCCTTTATCCCCAAACCCCTCCACCTCACTAAAAAAACCATCTCTTTCGGGTTTCCCCCCCTAATCTTTTTCCCCCCCATGTTTCTTTTAGGGGCTTCCCACTCTCCTGATGTCCTTTCCCGCCCCCCTTTAAACCCAAAAACTTTAAATTTTCCTAACAATGTATTTTTGGGTTATTACAAGGGGATGTAACTCATCGTTTTTGTAACCTCCTTACTCCCCAGGGAACCTCATTCCTTTTTTTGACCAAATAATAATGTAACAACAAAATTAAATTTTAAAAAATTTGTTTTAAGATTCATGTTTAAAAAAAAAATTTGGGGGGGGAGACTAACATGTTCGAATGACTTACCCCAAATCGGGAGGGTTGGGTCTCTTGTTCCCAACCCAAACGGGCGGGGGTGCATATGGCAAAAATTTTCCCACTAAAAACAGTTTTTGCCCCTCAAAATTTCAGGTTAAATTCAGATGCATTTCATTTTAAAAAAATCCAACCGTAAACGATCGTAACGATTTTTTTCTAACTTTATTTTTACCCCCCCCCCCTTCCCCCAATTTTCATCAAGAAGAAAATTTTACCTAACCCCATTTCCCTCCCCAAACGGGGGTTAAAAGTAACTTTTTAAATCAAAAGTGAACGTCATTATTTCATTGGAAGCTTTTTTTTTTTTTCTTTTAAAAGAGGGGACTTTAGATTTAAAAAATTTGGGCATCGGCGTTTGAGTTACATTACCCACTAGGCACGGGGGCCCTTTGGACCGAGATTTTTGGTTTACGGGAAAATTTAAAGAAATCAAAAATTTTTTACAAACATTTCCCCCTTTTCCCAAATCCACGTCCCCCGGGGATTTAAACCAAACCCTTTTTTCTTCAACAAGAATGAACAAAATAATTTAAAAAAAAAAAACAAAAAAAACGCGGGGCTAAAAATGTAGCGGAGCATCTTGTTATTAAAAACCTTTGTGTAAAGTTTTGGGGAAACCTTGTTTGGTCCCCTAATGCCATTGTCGGCTAATAAATTGAGACCTCCCTATGGGGGAAATTTTCAAAAACCGTGCCGGGGGGCCTGTTTAGAGAGGTTTTAAAAAGGGGGGGGGTTTGGGGGGGGGTCTGCACTCATGTCCCCGGGGGCCCCCCATATTTAAAAATGTGACCTGGCAGGGGGAAAATTAAATTTTTAAAATAAAAAAATATGAAAATAAAAATTTTTTTTTTTTAAAATTTTCAATGAATCATAAGAATTTTTGAAATTTTTCGGATGAAACCCACCCCGTATTTAAAATCCCCTTTCCAACCCCACAAGGGCTTGGGGCCCCGGGGGTTTGTTTCTTTGGGGGAAAATGGGGGATTTTTTCCCCCCGGGGCTAAAAATCGACTGTCAAAAGGCTGGTTGGTTAGGTTTAAAATTATATTTAAGAAAAAACTCAGGGTTTTCAAACCCTCATTTTCCCCAACTTTATCCCCCTTCATCCCCTTGAGACGGGGATAGGAAAAGGATATTTTTGGGTTAAAATTTATAAATTGCTAATTTTGAGGTTTTTTTTAAATTTAATTAGGCCCCCAAATTTTTCCCTTTTACCCCCTTTTTTGCAAAGAAAAATTGGGGTTTATCTATTTTAGCATAAAAGGTTCAAATTAAAATGTTTATGGGGGGCGGGCTTACTTTGCACTGCAAATTAAAGATTTCCTCCCTTTTCCATTTTTTTTTTTTTTGGGCGAGCACATAGTCGCAAATGTGCTTTAGCACCCTTCTTTTATCTTTTTTAAACTTTTAGTTTTTTCCTTTTCCCACGCACCAGACACCATTTATAAACAATACGTTTAATTTTGGGTGGCGAAACCGAAAAACCGGGTTTTGGAAAATACGGGGGGTTTCCCGAATAAAAATCGCTAATAGCTACTAACACAACCAAAAATTTATTTGGTTGAGAAAGATTTCTTTTTCAAAACCCAGAAAAAAATTAAAATATAAAAGTTCAGATACTGTTAAATTTTCAGCCAAACCCTTTCTCGATAGTGTTGAACCCTGAATTTCCTCGCGATTTTACAGGGACCTTAAATGGATTGTATTTTGCCCGGGTAGGATACAATGTCTGACATTATATTGATAAACCCCCCCATTTTTATAAAACAAAATTAAAAAATTAATGTAGAATTTGTTACTTTATAAAGGGCCCCCAAAGGGTAAATTTCTTTTTTGGGAAAAAACCCAAAAAATTTGGAAATTTTACAGGGGGTTCCCTTATAAAAAAAGTAGTAAACCGATTTGTACGTTGGTCCCAAAATTTTTTTTTAGAGGGGCAGCACCAAACAAACTAAAAAAGGGATGTTCCTAAAAGGGGTGGGATTTTTCAATTCCTTTTCCCCTCCAAACCCCAAAAAAAAAAGGTTGGGGGGGGGTGGGGGAAGTAGGAAAGGGCTTGGTTGGGGTACGGGAAAAAAATACCGCACAGCTCCAGTGAAAAATAAAAGCGATGTTTTCTTAAAAAATACCCAGAAAACAATCGCAGATTATCTTTAAAATTTTTCCCTTGTGAGGGTTGTTACTAGTGAGGGGGAAAAATCGAGTAAAAATAAACGGGTTTTCTCGATTGTTTTGTGGGAATCGGTTTTTTAAATCGATTCTTCCCGGGGTTACTCGAGTAACTTTAAATCGGTCCTTGTTAAATTTTTTTTTTCTCTTTTTCCCAACCCGCTGAGGGGAATCGGGCCCTTTTGACTGGCTGTTTACCAGGGTATTTCCCATTTAAAAAAGGGATATTCCCCTTGAGCTCATTTTTCACCAACATTTCTGCCGCACGCAAAAAGCCCCTTTAAATGTTTAATGTTCCATGCATTTTTAATACAAAATACTCCAAGAAAGTACAAAAACGAAAAATGTAACAAAGGTTTATAACATTTCCGATTCTTTTTAAAAATACTCGTGAAAGTTACTCTTTTTCTTTTTACTCGCACCTCAGCAGTTTTATTTCCACAAGGGAAAACCAATTATTGTCTTTCAAATTTTATTGATTCTAGTATTTTTTGCCCGCGGCTTTGCTCGCGTGGAAGTGATTATATAAAATACGAAAATAAAATATGTATTTACAGTTTAAATTTAAAAAATATTACGTTACGTTTTTGACCATAACTTTGACCTCAGATCAAAAAAAGCAAGTCCCATACAAATTTCACCCCCTTTTTCTCCCCTTTTTAAATAAAATTTCCAAAATTTCCTAAAAAAAAGATTTATTTGTTTTACGTCAAAAACCGAAATAAAAATTTTTTTATGTAAAAATTTTTAAAAGCGACTTTCATACATATTTTTATACTATTTCATCCCTATTTTGACCCCTTTGGGGTGGAAATTTTTAAATTCCCTTTTTAAAAATGAATATTTGATCGAAAATAACATATTAAAAAAAACCGTCCCCACCGTCGTTTTTGGTTAACGATATTTGGAAACTCTATGGAGTGGGGGTGAGGAGGGAAGCATTTAGAGGGGACTAACCGATTTTCGTAGAAGAAGAGTGGAAACCATTTAGGAAAAACCGTCCCCCAAAGACCCCCCAGGATTCGAGCCCCCTCTTCCTCAACAGACCATCTAAAACGGAAATGGAAAATTAGACCATCGGGCCTCTAAGTAATGATGTCACAAAAAAAATGTTTTCCCTTTTTTAAAAAAGTACAATTTTATGAATTTTTTTAGCTAGAATTTAAAAAAAAATTTATTTTATTAAAAAATAAAAAATGTTTTAAACTTTTTATTGTGAACTTTTAAAAGCTACTTTTGTTTGGTGTCATGCAACATGAAAACCCGAAGATAAAAATGTCGTGTAACTGCCCCCTACGGGAGAGAAAATGGATTGCTATTAGTATCGAATTCCTTTGCAAGACTCCCGAGTAATTTTTCCAAACCCGATTCCCTGGGACGTTAAGTAGATGATTCGTAAAAAATTACTCAGTAATTTTACTCATTTTTTTTAAAGAGAATCAAAATAATTACTCGTTCCCTAGAATTACTCGATTGTGCCCATCACTAAATTGTACCCGTCAAAAGCGAATGTTTTAGGGAGATCAGGTTTTTACTTTTTAAACCCCTCAAAAGTACAACTTTTTCGGAAAGCGTCGTCAAAGATATTTTAACGTTAAGCTTTTTTTGCTCAAAAATGTTGATAACTTTTGCCTACATTTAGGGAAAAAACCCTATTTTAAAAATTGAATTACTTTTTAAAAAATGCGATTTTAAACGCTGCAAGCAATTTTTATCCCCTTCCAACCCTTTTTAATCGCTCAAAATTTTAGATATTTCTTAAACAAACTTTAGAATAATAAATATAAAAATACAAAAAAAACCGTTTTTGAATAAAATTTTTGAAAGAGAGAGACTAAAAATTACGTAAATACAAAAAAGAGCTAATGTTGAGAAAAATCGTAAGATAGCGTTTGGTCGCTGAGGGAAAAGGGGAGAGTGGTTGTTTTCGGTCCCCGTTGGAACCAAAAAAACCTGTCTTGTACGGTGGGGTGTGGTAAGTCTTGGGCTATGTTTCGGGTAGTGAGGGGGTGGGGGGGGGGTGGATTAGAGGTGACAATACCTGTTGATATACCCTTTGTATTTTTACCTAACTTTAAATCTAGGGCAGAAAAAAATCCATCCCCCCGGGCCCTTTTCAAAACACTGTGCAAAGGGAAACCCCATTTCAACAATGATAATTTTTCGGCCAGCCAGGAATCGAGCCCCCCGAGGGGGACGTATACCAAAGGACTAAGCTGTAATTTAAATAAATCCCCAATCAAAATTTTTAGATTTTTTTTACAAAAGGGCTAATTTGTTTTTTAAATAATGATGGGGGAATGCACGCTGTCTTTTTTCGCTCGAAAAAATAAAAGAGAATTTACTTAAAAAGTAGAAATTATTTGAAAAAGTTATTAGACATTGTTCCCAAATTCTCCCAAAGAACAAAAACAAATATGTATACTGTTAGAGAAAAGAAAACTAAACCCCCACAGAGCTTCGGCAATTTCCCAAATTCAAAGACCTCCGTAATGTATTTTTTATTTATATTATTTATAGTACATTTTATTAGTGTATTAATATATTAATATACACCTAAAATTTCGGAAACTATTTTTTTTTAAAAAGAAAATCTTGAAATATCTTTAAAAAAAACGATTAATTATTAAGTTGCGTTTTGGTGTCATTATTTTTTTTTTTTTCCAAAAAATAGGTTTCGATGTTCACTTTATCAAATAGTAACAAAATCAAATGCATTAGTTTGTTATGTTTCTATACTACCCTTAATTTTGAAAGGGGGTTTTCAAAATTATTTTTTGAGAGAGAGTTTTAGACAGAAAGAAGTAAGTTTGAGACAGGGGGAAAAGTTTGAGATAGGAGGTTTTAGAGGGGAAGGGGTTTAAGACGGTAGTAGGGATAGAGAGAGGTTTGGAGATATAGTAAAATAAGGTGTGAAAAATAACTTTACAAAAATTTTGTGATAGTGTGTGTGTAAGGGAGAGAGTGTAAGAGGAGGGGGAAAATGTGAGTGAGGGGTGAGAGAAGACAGTGTGTTGAAGAAGGAGAGGAGAGAGTGTGTGAGGCGAGAGCCCATGGCTATATGTACAATGATTTTTTTTTTTTTCACATCTCCCCGGAAGCCTTGATTTTTTTAATTGTATTGGAAGAAAAAAAAATTAACTAAGGCTAAATATAATAAAAACTAGATTCTTATTTAATTATATGGTGAAACAAAAAGTTTTTATATAAAACTGGGAAAAAAGGTTTTTTTTTTAAATATTTTGTCGTGGGATGAAACGAAAAATAAACCCTAAAAACCTAAATTACTATAGAAATTGATTCCTTTGATCAAAAAAATGTCGGTGAGGCCTCAGAATAAAATTTCCGTAAAAAGTTTTTAAAAACATTTAAGGTGAAATCCGCAACCATTGCTTAACGACAAAATAAATTTAGAAAATTCCACTTTTAATATCGCACATCGCTGTTGCGCATGAAAGTATGTAGTAAAAATAAATTGTGGCTTAGG
>JBCFYV010006589.1:0-11458 GCA_039000515.1 Timema cristinae
TATAGTCGGCTTGTTTTTTAGCGGTAGCTGAAAGTTCCTCTATAGCGTATGGGAATTTTAACACCCAATGTTGAATTAATGTACCACATACAGATAAAACACTCAGTTCCTTAACGATAAACTGTTTGCTGTCGTCGATGAAGCTCTGGAAATCCATAAATGACGTCCATGATTTAAATAGCGGTTGTAAGGGGCGGGAAGCCGTTTATATTTACTCCCATAATTGTACACGGTGTTTCTGTCCTTTTCGTTGGCGATGATGTTGGCAAACTATACGTACACGATACAGTTGACGGTTTAGGTGAGAGCTCTGGTGAAGCTCACTTCGATGCTCAAAAAGCCATGCCTCGTCAAATTCTAATGCGATGTCAGGTGGGTGGACCAATTAGGTGTGAAATCAAAAGCCATAAGATGATATCCCTTAGGGAAGGCTTCCCGTGTGATGTCGCTACCTTCGTTCATGAAATTGATACACGTTCTAAAAACAGTGTGTGGTAGGAAAGGACATAGTTGCCGTTTAAAAGATCAGGCTGTAGTGGTTTCTACGGCACTTGTTCCCCATCCACGTACAGTGAGAAATGGTTAATGCCGTAGGTTTGGAAGTTGAACGGGTTCTTGGTGGCGTTTCCGTTGAACGCAGCGTTTGATACAAATCCCACGATGCATCGTTTGGGTAACTGTCCTGTGAATACGTTGTCCAGTGATTTCCCTTGCATACCCGTAGGAATAGTGAGTGTTTTTATGTCCACGTAGGTAATGGGATACTTTGCGGGAGTGACGTTTAATGCCTTGGCATGTGCCAAAAGTATAGAAGGTGCTACTTTGACACGTCGTACTAGAAGGCTGGCTTCAGTGATGTGAACCTTAAAGTGAGGGAGTTTAGGGACGGTCATAAGACTAAACCAGCCTCTGGAATGGACCAACTTGACTTTGAGCTCGGTGCCGTTCAAAATGTATTTATCTTGGTTAAACATGTCACTGTGTAGATACCACATAAGATACACCGTTTTACTTTTTGCGTTGAGACTGCGACGGACCCCAAATCTCTTGTTTCTGGCGTTAGCCTCCTCAAAAGTTCCGGGGCTGTCTGCGAACCACAGACCGCAAGTCACAGTTGTAATTGAGCAGCATCTCAATGTAAGATCTATAAGCATACGTGTTGCTGGGTGGTGAGACTAATTTTTGGTTTAAAAACACACCCATCTGTGTGAATAGCGAATTCAACCATTTGTTGACGGGAGTGATTTGATCCACCTCAGTGAAAGCGCCACCGTCGGGTTTCATGATGGTCACCCTGAGATAGAGCATAGTCTGTGAAAGATCGATATAGAACTCACCTTGTTCGGTAATGGTAAATTCTATTGGTGTATCATTGGTAAGGGAAAAGACAGACAGGTTTGTACTTGAGCATTGCCCAATTTAAAGACTGGTTTGCGTGGGTGGGATGGAAAAGAGATCACGTTCACTGCTGACACACTCGCAGGACTGGGGGTGTAGAAACGACATTTTAAATTAAAATATCTACCGTGGCGCCATTTATAGACTGAGGCGGGCATCAGTGTGTTGATCTTCTGCTTCGCCTCTTGTTTAAGATTTGTTCCAGCCTCGCTAACACGCTGCCGTAGAGTTTATTTGAAAAAAATACGCTGATTAGTGATGTTGGAGAGCACGCCGATACCCGTATGAATGGCTGTTTTTCCAATGGATTTAGAGCCGCTTCTCAGTACGGTACGAAACTTTTGAAAAGGCCGCTGAAAAAACTTCCTATCCCCTGCCCAAGTTGATAGGGAACACCGTGGTAGATCGAAGATATTCCTGTTCCAGCCTAGTTGACGTAGTATCTTTCATATGGACAGTTCATGTTGAGCAGCGTCGAAAATGAAGTTTCACGCACATTTTTTCCAAACTCGAATGGTACAGGTTCACTAGTATCTGTTCTTATATTGATATCTAGGCTTTCAATTTCCCTTCTAAGTACGGACACATACTGCAACGGATCATAGCTAACTGTCTTATGTATGCCGTAGAGGTAGTTTATGTTGTTGATACCAACGATACGTAAAAGCAGTGCCACAATATCACGCACGGATTGAGGATCGGCGATATCCGTGTAAATGTACAGCTATGAGGGCAAGCCTAGTATAATGTTGGTGGCATATGGTGACTTTGGGACTTTGATCAGA
This sequence comes from Timema cristinae, assembly GCA_039000515.1. Taxonomy (NCBI): domain Eukaryota; kingdom Metazoa; phylum Arthropoda; class Insecta; order Phasmatodea; family Timematidae; genus Timema; species Timema cristinae. Next base: position 2,184 of record JBCFYV010006589.1, read on the forward strand.
TTAGTCTGAAGATCGAAACTGAGCTGTAGATTTAATTGATTTGATAGGGCCAGCAGCTGTATATTTGGTGAAGAAGAAACAACGTACACTTTTTTGATGGGGTTTGTGTACTTGATTATAACTTCGGAATCCCCATTAAACGCCTCTACTTCGATTATGGCTTTGATCAATTTATGGATAGTGCTGTAGTTTCCAGGAGGGATGTGATCCTTGAATATTTGTCCCATGCCGTTAGCGTCCACCCAGTTGTACCATACAATATTTTGGCACTCGCGTACGGTGGTGAAAGAACACTGATATTGGAATTCGGTGAGAGCGAGTTACTACTGACCTTCGAGTGTAAGACGGTAGAGTAGTTGCATGGTGAAATTCGCAAGGGTATTTTTCGGGAAATATCCCATAGACCTGTCGCTCGGCAATCTGATATAAAACTGGTCCTTCATGGTAGGGTACTGACGTAACTGGCAGGAATCCAAGAATAAAACTTGGTGGGGTAACCTCTCCACTGCACGTATACTTTCTTTCTGGCGCCTTTACCCTTGACACGTAGTATTTTATCAACTTTAAAAGTTTCGGGAAGACGTATGAGCTGAATTTGGGTTCGTAAAACCTTCCCTCCACCTCCTCACTGTCAAGATCGGTCAGCCTGTAGACGACAGATTGTCGCAATACGACACTGTTGACTTTGACCATTTCTTCGCTCCAATTGCTTTCGTAGCCCTATTAAAACATCCTTTTGGATTTGCTAATACGCACCGTGTAACCGACTTTCATTTTTGGCTTACTATTCCAGTTGGGACGCTGTTTCTCGTACAGATTATCTTTGACTTGAAACACATTGGTTTCTGAAGCGTCGGCAGGTGCCATATTGATACTGGAATGTTTTGCGCCATTGTAAACGTCGAGGAGATCTTGAAGGTCGTACACATACCAATACTTGGTTGTTTTTTGCAAAGTAGCGTCACACGCGACCTTTCAGAGTTCTATTGAATCATTCCACGAGGATTGCCTTCACGTCCAGATTATGAGTGTTGCAATAATGCACGCCTTCTTTCTTGAGAAATTTCCGGACTATACGTGCCGTGAACTCTGTCCCCTTGTCAGTCTGTAAACTTAGAGGTTTACGGCCGCTTTGTTTAAAAATGTCGTGAAAGGTGTCTCTCACGACACTCCCAACCTTGGATAGAAGTGCCCTCGCCCAAGCCATTTTGATAAACATGTCAATGATGGTGAGCAAGTACAATGACCATTGTTGTGATTTCCGAGACTTCGCGTATTGAGATTGGCTTGCCAGAGATCGTCAATGTTTGACCTCACGTACTTGTTGCGTGAACACTTTTTTATCACCGGTTTTTGCAGGGTATAAGAGTCCTGCGCACGAAGCCATTCCCGTACTTTGTCGAGATATTTCTTGGACACCTTTATGAGCATCGCCGCTTCTGCAAACCCTGCATGATGAGAAGGGTCGTAGTAGATGGCAGCTAAACAGGCCATTAAGCTCAGAACGGCAGTGGACTATTTTCTTCCACCCTTTTCAGTTTCATCTTCTTAGGACGTTGTGACGGTGTAAGTGGTTGGGGTATGGGCGTCGTATCTCTAATGGGCAACAAACGTTTCGCATTTACAATAAATTATTTCGGAACGTTTATTTTTTAAGTACCGTGAGAAACTCTCGCCATCCAGACGGCTCGCTGTGTGTTCTTGCTCTGACCAGATCGTTGACTAAATCCACAATATTGGATCCACGGAGAGGCGTATCGTGGTTACCCACTTCCCTGTTTTTGTCCCAAAAGATAATGCCTTGAGAAATAATATGTTCTAGTAAAAGTTCAACTTTTTACGTGCCTGTACTGGTAAAGTATTGAGTACAGCAGGGATGGGAAGTACAAACACTTCAGTGGTGGTCGTGGTGGTGATGTTATTTTCAGTTGGTTGAGGGTGTTGACTAAAGTGCAGATAGTGCTGTAGCACTTGTTAGTATAAAGTCAATTTAGACTTGTCAATTTTTGAAGCGAGGATTTTTTCCATTTCCTTGTCCAGCTCGGAGACCACTAGATTTGTGGCCGATGCCACTTGTTGGTCGTGTTGCTCGTAACGTTGTAATGTTTATGAGGACACCAATATCATCTTTTTTGCGTGTTTCATTATATATTTGTTGAACAAGGAACCGAGGACACAGCTGATTAATGGGCCTAAAAGTAAGGGCAGGAACTCCTCCTTTCTGAACGAGTAGTCATCTCTTCTTCTTCCATCACTTTCTTCGTTTGATTAGCTTGCGCAACACCTGCTTGTGAGCACGTAACTTGAACTTCTGTGCATTTTTCAACGGCACCCGCCCTTTTAAAGTGTTTTAGGCACAATCGCAAACAGAGTAAATCAGTTTCTTGTCGGCCGTTTTCAGCAAGGCGACACGTTGCTGTGGGTTCATGCGGTGAATGGCACCTAGCAGAGGGGCTTGCTTCAGCACTTTGGGACTCATGGTTATTAAATGATCTTTAATCGGGAAGTGTCTGTGATTTTAGAGCTTTTGCGTGGTACATGCAGCATCCGACATTTGTGTGGGTTCTATATCTGAGCCATTCTGGTGTACCTTGTTTGAAATCAAATAACATATACCCGTGGGAAGTACTTGTAGCATCAGCGTAAGCCTCTTGTAAAACACGGGGGTTTTCAGGACAGACTTGACGTGCAAAGTGTTAAATCTGAGTTTTATCTCAGGAATTTTGAAAAAGCACGATATAAAGTGCGTTTAAGGAAATGTCTCTTTGGCCCTTGCCCTGGTGGAATATATTTTGTGTAAGGTACATCACGCTAATATTTTGATGGAGGCATCCTTTGGTGAAGAGATCGACGATTGGCTTCACGCATCAGATCGTCCAGGATAAACATCTGTGGAGAGTCATTACAGTTGTCATCCATTTCCGGCAAACCCTTACATAATACGACGTGGGGACTTGACACGTCTTTTTCGAATCCCGTTTGCCATAAGGCATAATACCATGTTTTTTGATCAAATTTAACGTGATATATTGTGTCCAAGTGACGAATAAAGTCGGCTACAAAATGTGACTTTCCACATCCGGAAGAGCCTCTGATTTTGACGGAAAATTGATGTTTCAACTTGTCCATAATGTTTGAGACTGTGCTTATAAACTAAATGAACTTTTATTTATAGCATAGTAGGGAGGGTTGTGTAGACAATAAAACACAAACATAACAGGTTTTAAAATATTTATTCACACAAATATAGCTCACACAATGAAAAGTATACCGTGAATATTTATTTACAAATATATCTCACACCGTGAAAAGTATACTTGAAATATTTATTTACACAAACTAAAGTTCTATAATATAGCTCACGCCATGAAAAGTTTACCTAGAATATTTATTTACACAAATCAATGGTTTAAAAATATGGCTCACGCCATAAAAAAGTATACATGGAATATTTATTTACACAAATAAAATGTTTACAAAAAAATGGGTGTGTGTACTTATGTATGCGCGTGAGAAGTTATACTTCTTTGGCATCATTAAAAAATAGTTTTAATTGCATGAAAATTATTAATTACAATAAAATGATAAAAAGACTGGAAAAGGATAGTCAACACAGTCTATAAAGTTCAGTTTAAATTTGAAAAATTAAATAAATAAATATTTATTTTCTTACATTAAGTGTAACATAAATTCTCTCATTACTCGAATGTTATTTTTTCTTTATTTTGTAAATATTAAATAACCAATAATAAATATTTAACAATAATAATTTAATAATATTTAGTATTAATTATGTTAAATAATAATATTTTAATTTATATCAATAAATAATACATACGGATAGTTAAAATCAATTATATTGGAGCACTTGAAAAAGTCTATAAGCACAATTTTTTTCACTAATATTCATGAATAGTAAATAATATTAATCAAAATATTCAATTTAAATCACTACTGAATATAATTTATTAGCACATATATAATTCGCACTTGTATGAAACTAAAACACGTGTTGTGAATGTAGAAACTAGAAACAGCTCCCAGAAGTCCGCCATATCCACAATAAACTAACCGTTTTCAACCAACATTATAAAAATAAATGGAACCAAACAAAAATTTAGTTCCAAAAATTCTAATAGATGGAAATAGAGTAGATAATTAGTTCCAAAAATTCTAGTAGATGGCAACAGAGTATATAATCCTAAACGAATGGTTATATCTGGTTTTAAAGTCGGATGTTGTCACCCTGCTCATCTCTTCTTTTCCCCTAGAATAAATGGTTATGTGGTTGTGGAATTCTTCTTTCAGCTGGATAAATATTATATATATGAAAACAGTGATCAGAGACGACGAGCCTACCAACATGCGCGACTAACAGAGGTTCTATTTCTATTTTGTTGGTAGCTTTTTTTTTCGAGACTTAATGAGCGGTTTAGCTTCAACCTGTTACTTTTGTGTTACAGTGATGCGCGCGCATCTTAAAATTTCAATCTCATAATTTTTTCATAACGCGCCTAAAGAAGTATAACTTCAATAAATCTAGCACCATGAAAAGTATACTTTGAATAATTATTTACACAAATTACAGTTTATACAAATAGATCTCATACCATGAAAAGCATACTTGGAATATTTATTTACACACAAATAAAAGTTTATACAAATATATCTCACACCATCAAAAGTATACATGGAATATTTATTTACACACAAATAAAAGTGTATACAACTATATCTCACACCAATAAAAGTATACTTGGAATATTTATCTACACACAAATAAAAGTTCTAGAAATTTGGCTCACACCATGAAAAGTGTACTTGGAATATTTATTTACAAAAATGATAGTTATCGAATATATCTTACACCTTGAAGTAAATTATACATGTTTAGGTGTAGAGGAAACAATAATCAATTTCTTGAGCTTGTAGCGGGAATAGTGGCCTTGGTATTAATTTGCAAAGCCCAGTTTAAAGATAATTTGAATATATGTACACAACCAGATGATTTCAATTTCAAATATGTAAAAGGGAAAAATTGACTAGAATTATGTTATATACAAACAACTAATTCTATTTGACTAGAAATAATCAGGTAGGTGAAAGATTGTACTGGTGGTAAAAAAAATAAAAAAAGTATCCCGGGCGCATAAAATAAATAAATAAAAAATATGCGTTTTTAATGCAAAAAAAAAAATGAAAAAATCTCAAATCTTTAATAAATGGTATGTCTGTGGAACTGTCTAGAGTTAAAGAAAAAAAAGGTGATTATTCAACCCATCTAAATGATCACCTTTTAATCTTGGCGAGCGCATTTACAAGGACTCTTATACCCAAACGGCATAGTATTATAATCATCGGCTATCTGCCGTTTGGTGTACACGGGCCAGTAGACTTTAGTCCATGAAACTGTACATACAGTCGCAAGACCTTTTCTTACAATTTTGTGCGGTATCTGTATTATCTTTCCAGGGCCTGTTCGGTGATCATCACTTTCTAAACGTAAAAATTAACGTCGTTCCGGTTGCCGTAGATTAAGGTGATCCCGTACCTTTCACACCATTTATGTTTTGGTAGGATCGCCACCAACACAAACTAGATACACGTAATTCTTGGGGCCGCCAGATACAAAGGCGCTAATGTAGCTTCCCGAACCGTAATCCTGAAGTTCGTCAGTGAGATCACCTAAAAAGTCTCCGGTCGGTGGGCTCCAATCACCGGGGCGTTCTTCGAATAGAACGCTATCTGTATCATGATACAAAACGAGGTCCCCCAATTGTTCAATGATGCTGTATAAGAGCAACCTAGCCATAGCAGTCGTGAAGCATGCCACTTCCAAACTCGTGTTAGGGTTAGGGCGCAACACGTCACGCGCATCCTTGTAATTGAGTAAAATAACCTCATCAGTTACATCAATGACGCTGTCCACGGTGATGTACGAATCCATCAGGTACTTGTGAATGTCCTGATAATCGCTGACAACGGGTACGTATGGTAAATCAGGTCTTTGCCCAAACGTTCCCCATAGCGAAATTAAAAACCGTTTTGCCAGAGTGCGAAGACCAGGGTTTTTACAAACAGAGCCTAAATCAAGTTTTACCTCTTCCTTTATTATAATTTTGAATGTAACCTAACTTTTCATCCTCAGAGGTTCACCACTCTGGCCATCTGCTGCCTTCTTGTTTAATTTTCAAATAAGTATCAATGTACCCGTGAAATAATCCACCAGAACGTGTCTAACGATCGTAAACAGAAACCTTGTACTCCCACACTTCACGTACTGCTTCAACGGTGTAGCCTTTCTCAACGGCTTTCCGGATCTCGTTAATCACCCAGCCATACGTTAACCAGGGATCTTTCTTGTCGTTGTGCTGACACGTGCCTTGGTATTTCCCTTCTTCGTATTCCCTGCACAAGATGAACTTTAACTTGCCGTGTATCCGTATAGGCAATATGGGCATGAATAAATCCCGTGGGGGAGTCACGGTAGCTTTGGCTATGCCTTCTACTTGGTCTTTAGACGGACAATTTGGTTCAAAGTGATTTAGCGGTGGCCGATGGGATTTTTTTGTACTTACAATGGTAAGGATATAATGAACACACATCCAAGTATTGGCTTGTCTCTTCAAAAGAAAGGTCTGCTTCGTGAAACAGTTTAATACAATTTGTACGCCCGCCAAAGAATGCGTCCCTAGGACTAAGGGGCTCCTTGCTGTACACCTCGTGCTGGAGTACAAATTGTTTCAAGTCCTTGTCTGTGCGTTTCATCGCATTATACGTACATTCCCACATCTCATATGATCGTGTAGCTGGCATTCTTAAACTGTTCCACGCAAGCGATGGTCGCTTCATAGCGCGTCTCCATGGTCTCGTGGTTGCGGTTATTGATAGGGGTGGTCCTATCAGGATAACAGAGAGGACACCCATGCCAATTACAGCCCCAGTACTGGAAGAAGGTGGTGGTATCTCCAGCTTTAACAACGCCGTCTACACGTCGCACTAACTCATATCCCTCACGGCCGTTACCCACATGAATGATGGAGACACCGCGTCTGTGGGCCTCCCAGCAGAGCCATTGTACGGCGACGTGCAACTGTTGGTCTGCTCACCGGTAGCCACATTTAGAGACGGTATCGACGGTATTCTCCTTAAGATGACTTCGGTAGTAAATTAACATGGCCACTCCCACGATCGTACACGCCAATCTGAAAGGATCCACCTTTTCTTTTTCGATACGCATGTCTCTAAACTGCAGGCAGTCCTTCCGTAGAATCTCTACATCTTTCTCGCAATACATTTCCAACTCGTGGTTAAAATCATAGACATAATTTTCTTTTACCAACGTGTCATACTACTTATCAAAGTGCTCCTTTTCCTCAACTGACATCTCACCGATACCGTAGCCCTCCTTTGGTGGCAAGGGACCTCTATACTCCACGTTTTCTTTTTTATTGAAAAAATAGAGGAAATGTCCCTTGGCCAAAGACTTGTCCAAGCCGAATGTCTTGGTCATCTTGGACAACGACATTGGGAGAGAGTTCAGTGAGTCAATAAAGTGGATCGGGCCGTAACGCATGGACAAGATTTTCCCACTGTTAATTCTTAGCTCTGGAGTCTATTTTTTAACCTCCATCATATATTTTAAAATAAAATTACCATCATAGCCTTTCTCATTATGGCCTAGGATAGTGTTATCCTCAAATTGTTTTGCTTTAATTTGCTCTATAAATCCGAAAAATTGGGCCATTGTGGTATCACCCTTGAATATGAGAGTCCTACCGCCCCCACATTAGGTGCAATGATGATAATTTACATCGATATGAAGGCAGGCTTTGCAACACGTCTGTACAACACAGAGGTTAGTCTCGTGCAAGTTCGTATTGACCGCACCTTGAAGAAGCGTTTCTTGTCTGCACTCAAAATCATATGTGTTTGCTCTTTTCCAGTGACGGCTTGGATGGGGCCTGCTTCATATAGCAGAAAAGACCAAAAGGACGATATGTATCGCATACTCTATAAAAAAGTTTCATAACACCTGTGTGAATAATTTGATCTTTCCAAACTGAAAAATTGACCAAAGACCTCACAAAGCTTTTTGACATCACAGAATGAGATGTGACATCTGCAAAAACTGGGATGTTTACGGTTATTAACACATGTTTGGTTTCTGAACCAACGCCCGTAGTCTTTACAGGTCACAGTTTGACCTCCAGTGCAGACCACTTTAACATGGCACTTTTTTGCACGCGGATTCATATTTGTGCTTGTTTTTATCATTGACTGTACACGGACGGCACTCACGGCAAAAATACCCGCACTTAAATGCAGCTATCAAGGATGCTATGACGTAGAATGGTTTTGCTTATCGCCATGAAAATATAAATCAAGGCCTTCGTGAGGAGTAGGCCCCTCATATAGGACCTGCCTTCCCTGACGTTTTCTAAATACTGTGATTATGTATTTGAAGAGGTATGTTTGAAATTGTTTCAGCTCGGTTAGCCCACCACCACCTTTTAAAAAATCCACACGGGGATCACGAAATATTTCCTCTGCTTTGAGTTTTTGAGTAGGACGCCCCATTCTGTTTTGTTTAATGGTGTTCACATCCATGCATCCTGGCTCTCTTTTAACGTCACACACAGCCTTGGTGACAACAAATTCACGGGCAAGGCAAAGTGTGTTTTAAATCGTAATTATCCTTTGGTTTTTACGGCTATATGTGCTAACGAGTGAGAGTTTATCACATTTGTGATTACCCCTCCCGCATGGCTCTTTAAAGTGGTGTAACTTGATACACAAGGGGGACGAAGTGAGGAACGAAGCATTGCTTTTTAACACTCGTTCTACATTAGAGAGCACAGCCTACGCGTCAAGCTGATCTGCCCGCCTAAATGAGACAAATGCAGATCTTGACGCGGAGTGTGTGTTGACTAATAGTAGACCTACGTGATCCTCGGTGCTAACTCCGTGATTCTGGAGATGTCCTAGCAAAGCATTGATTTGCTCCTCAATCCAGGTTTGAACGTCAAGATCACTCTCTGGCATCCCTAATTGTATGATCAATTCACACCAGACATAAAAAAAAGCTTTAATCGCTTAATTCTCTCCTCGACGATTTGAAGAGGGACGCCTTGGGACGAAGCTCTATTAACCTGGTTCACCCGGCCACTAAATTTCTGTTGTGGCACCTAGGATATACCCGCTGTCACCACCGCCACGGGTTGCGGGAGGACCATGGACCCCATCTGCCTCACCGCAGCTTGGGCTCGAACACC
>JBCFYV010006590.1:0-11515 GCA_039000515.1 Timema cristinae
GGGAAAAATTAAAAGGGGGTTCTTCCCCTTTCCTAGTAGAGGGAATAGAAAAGTGTAAACACTCGAATACCAGGGAGTGTCCCACGTAACAATTGGCTTCTGGACAGACAAATCTAAAGCACATACTATGATGAGTGACAACTTACGAGTATTGAAAACAGTACTACAGCGTATACTGGACCAACTTACCCGGATGAATACGGACAGACAATGCGATGGAAGTAAAAGTAGCCCAGTAGTAAAAAGAAAAATTCACCCTCGAGGATCCGTAGAAATATAAGAGCTGCAGCGCACAGAAAAGGTAAGGTTTCCAGGGTTCCCGTGGTTAAATCTCAATCTCAATCTGGAGATGTAGCCGTAAAGAATGAAGTAGAAGTTGAAGATGTAACTTCAACAGTGGATAAAATTAAGATGAAACGTAATATCTGGGAAGTCCAAAGATGAAAATTTTGGAAAAGGGTTCGATCCTAGTACATGGTAGAGTTATATTGGAGGATAATGAAACTGAAGAAGGATGGAGGGGTAGCAGCACATTATGATCCCACTAGAAACGTATCTAGTGATAAAGGCAGCAGATTGGGATGAGGGAAAGGCACCGGTAGAGAAGAAGAGCCCGAGTGAGCCGATTAGGACGGCTCATGACAAGAGTGCATCGGTTGCTTCTACATCTCCCGAGGCCTTGTCTAGGATTCAGCTTAGATCAATGAACCTGCTGACTGATGCGAAACCATTTCTTGAGAGAAGTAACAAAGTCTTCAAAACGAGGAACGAGAAGATCGATGTTGAAGAAGTCTACCAGCATTTTGTGAAGGCTAATGGTCACATATCCTTTGATTCGAAGGAAGTTTGGCTCTAATGATTTGTATTTACACACACAACCCATAATAGCTGATAGCGATTTTAAAATAAAAATTTGGCAGTTAAATGCTGTAAGGAGCAGGACCATTATGTTCGAGATCAGGAAAGTTGTGGAGGAATTACAGCTGAACATTGTCTGCCTGCAGTAACCGTGCAGCACTAATAGTGTTATAATCTTGCAAATGCTGGCAACTACAAGAGCTGTGGTGATTGGGGAATCACCGATGTCACATTACAGTCACGAGAGTTGATCAGTTCTGAAATGAAAAGGTCGTATGTGTCAAAGTAAGATCGATAATGGGTACATTCATCTTTGTCAATAAGTACTTCCAGTTCAGAGAGGATATATAGCATTATTTAGATCAGATATAAATTATTGATGACGTCTATGGAAGAACACCAATACTATACTTATCTGACACACACGCCTGGTCACCTTTAAGTTTAGTGAAGTGTTGAAAAGTAACTATGTTAGAAAAGATGGCTATAGGCGTATAAAAGAGGGGGAAACTACAGGAGGTAATAGTGGCAAGCAGATGGAAGTAATGAACCAGTTAGGAATCCGCTTACATATGTAAGACTAGCTGGAGTGAGCTCCAACATAGACGTCACAATATGCAATCGGGAGGCAGCTGTGAATATTAGGAACTGGAAGGTACTTGACGGGATAACCATTAGTGACCATAATCTGATCACTTTCGAGATCAAGGATGAGGTGAAGCTGTACAGGTTGAAGTGGAGAAAAGACTGATGTATAACTACAGGAAGGCGATTGGGATAAGTTAAGGGGCTTCTAGTGCTGCCACCTAAAATCGAAAGAAAGGGGAACGTGAATTTCAGCATGAAGGAGTTTACAAGATATATTCAAAGAACAATGAGGACAGTCATCCTACTACATAAGGAGACCTTGAGTAATGGAAATAAACCATGGAACAAACTGTTGAGTCAGCTTAGAGGGAATACGAGAGCAGCACGCAGGAGATATCAGAGATGCAATGATCCTGCGGGGCGTGCCTTACTCCTCAATATTTACAAAGGAAAGCAGGATGAATATGAAATCCACCCTGGTGTCGGTGAAGAGAGATAGCTGCGAGAAATATTTTTAAAAAGAGCTTAGGAACAACGACAGTGACAGAGATGATAAGGCCCTCATCTATGATCGTGTCACTGAGGAATCCGGGTGGAGACATGAGCTTGTGCTGGGAAGGGTCCGCAAGGCTACTGCTCGATACCTTGTTTCCAGCGACAATGCAGACCCAGGCGATTTTGACGATGACCAGGTAATGGCTAGACAGGACATCATGAAGGAATACGATAATAGAGACGCGACTGATCCAGTGGCTCAGGTTGATATTATTAATGTAAAAGCTGAAATGAAAAGTAAGAAGGCTCCTTGACATGATGGATCAATGTTGAGGCCCTTCAGAAAATCAGAAGGAAGATAGTGCCCTTCCTAACGTGGTTGATAAAGGTCATGTATCAAACATATGGAAGCAGAGTGAGGTTGTGAGTCTTAGTAAAGCGAGGATAAGGATCCGCAGTTCCATAAGTCATACAGACCAATTTGTCTCTTGAATGTATTGTGGGGAAACTGCAAGAGAAGATCCTTTGTAGTAGACTACAAAAGCATCGATAGGCTGTGGGTATGCATCAGCAGCAGTACGGCTTCAGGAGAGGTGGATCAACGGAGGACGTTATCTGTGAAGTTATGAATCTTGCAGATAGGGCTAATGGAAAGTACGTAGTAGGCATATTCGTGAACATATTGGGAACTTGTGGTGGCCTGCATTTTTCAAGTAGCTAAGGGAATTGAACTGTCCGGGGATATTTATAGGAATCATATGGATTACTGTGGGGAAATATATACTACCCTGAGATGTCCAATAATATCAATATACAAAAGCTTACAAAACGTTGTCCCCAAGGATTGGGTCTGTGAGCCAATTTTTGGGATATAAGACTTGAACCTAGATTAATTGAAATTGAGGCGTTACTTGATACGGCAGGAGGGACTTCCTTAACGAATGATTTACTTAAAGTGTTTGAAGCTAAATCAAGACGGGAACGAGAGGCCAAGAGAAATATAGAACTCACTGGTTTGGACTCTTGGTGCAGGAAAGTTAAGCTAAGTTTAGCACCCGCAGATACAAACATACGTGCTGTTTATGGGGGCACCCAAGAGAGACCCGATGATAATATTAATAGACAGAATATTATAGTATTAGATGTACCAGATATCTTGGCATTATGTTAGACAAGAAGCGTGGCTTTATTACTCACGTGGAGAACGTAAGTGGAAGAGCCTTGAGGCTCATGAACAAAATCATAAGTATAGGATAGTCGAAGTTTCGGCTGCCTATGTTACTGATAAGTTTATACCACCAAGCGTTGCTAGTATCCATAGTGGGCTACGGGGCCAGCACATGGGCTCAACAGCTGAGGAACGTAAGAGTCAAAAGGAAGATGAGGAACCTTCAGAGGAATGTATTTCTGAGTCTTTCTGTTGCTTTTAAGACTGTAGCAACAGATGCACATTTACTAGCCCTAGGTACCTGGCAACTTGACTTAGAAGTCAGGAAGAGAGTGGCAATGTATTGATTGAGGCAAGGAGATCTAGGAAAGGTGGTGGAGCTAGCCCGGGAGGGTTTGATGAATGTCTGCAGGTGAAAAATTTATTGATAAATGAGTGGCAGATGGAGTGAAAAAAACAGCTTAACTGGTAGGAGGACCTACCAGTTATACCCAGGTGTTGTATAACGGTTCAAAATGGATTTCCTGCAGCCCTCTCCAGGATTGGTTCATTACATTACTGGCCACGGACCAAACAGGGCTGCTCAATTTTAAATAAAAACTAACAGACACAGGACTATGTGATTGTGGAAGGGAGGCGACGCTGGAGCACGTGGTGCTAGAGTGTATATTCTCGTCTGCGGACAGGGAGATGATGCAAGTCCCATTGCAAGCAGGTGCTATTTACAACATATTGCGCGACGTAGATCGTTGGAGTCTCCTAGACGCAAATGTGGATAACGTTTCTAAAAGGGAAAGTAACAGATATGTATCAGACATGGAAAATAGGAGACGGAACAGACGGGACAGAGGCAAACGACAGACAAATGGACAAGACTGATGACGAGAGTGACGCTACTGGAAGTGGGGAATCGATATCGGACGTAGATTACATGATCCAAAACAGGTACAAATACTATTAGTGTTACAAGGCTAAGACGTCGCTTGCTGGCAGGGTATACCGTAATGGGGGAACTCCTGGTTACCTGGAGCCCAGCTGAGGAAAGGTGTCCTCTGGATTCCAGTATCGTGAGCTGCTAAAGAACCGGGGAGCACCGTAATACCAGCTGGGAAGTCTTATTATTGGGGCGATGTCGTCTAAGATGGAAGAACTAATCCCTCACTCACATAGTGCATCCCACTTGGAAACAAATGTGTTGCTGGGCTGGAGCTGTCGGGCATTTGGTTCGTCAACCGGTTTCTCAGATGGCTGCTTTCAGTTCAGAAGATGCGACTGGAATAACATCAGAAGAACCTGCAGCTGCCGAGAGTAAATAACTTGTAGATTAGGTTAAGTTAGTTTTTATGATTTCTTTATGTTTAGGTTAAGTTAGTTTTAGGCTTTCTTTTTCTTCTGTGTATATTTAGGTTAAGTTAGTTTTAGGTCCATACAGGTGGTGTTTTAGGCTGGAAGTAGGCGAGAGCTAAATATTCGATAGGGAACCTCCCAGGTGGTGGATAGGGGGATGCTCACCCCCACTGGAACTTTCACCGACTCTGGGGACTATTAGATCCAGAGGTTGGGGAGACAAACGGTGGTGGAGAGTACCGGGGGCGTAAAATACCCGGAGTTGACAAACTAGTAGGACAAAAACTATATAGTAGTATTATAATGACAGTTATATTAAGTGCAAATAACATAATTTAATTTATTGTTAAAAAAATTGGATATTGTATAAATACTGTGACAATAATTTTTTTTTAGGAAAACAGGTCATTAAAATATATCACATATACGAGTTGTATGATTTGAGGCCATGTTTTTTGACGTGCATGTATAACTTATGTATAGAGAAAAAATAATGATAGAGAAAGTTAAATAGTTTCAAGATAAAACTATTTATTAAAATTCCATTTCGAATACTCGTTTAAGAGAGTGAGTTACATAAAGTCAAATTTTATATACATTAAGTATTAGATTGGCTTTTATTATTATGTACATAGCCTTTATGCAAATAAAACTTGTGTCAAAAACCTCTAAGAAAATTAACTTGTAAAAAATATATACTTTAGACCTAATCACGTGTACAAAACCTATGGTAAATAAAACATAGGACTACAAAACTTATAAAAAAAAAAATTTTAAAAAAGTTTAAATTTTAAATAACAATTTGGGAACTACCTGTGCCATTTTTTTCTTTTTAAAATCCAACCATTTAAAAAAATTTAGCTATAAATTTGCTTTTTAAAGTTTTTCTTTAGATTTCGGGAAATAAACATTTCCATACAGGTTTCAAAAAATTTTGGTGTAGCCCTTTGGCGTCCCATTACTCATTTGTGTTTTTTCACCCCCCCAAAATATTTTATTTAATATAGAAAAAATGACTCTCATTTAAAGCCCCCAATGGCAGGCAGGCAAAGTATAAATTTACTTTAGAACATTCAGGTTTTAGAGGTTGAAGCAATTTTGTTCATAAAAAAAAATTTTAAAACCAAAATTTTTTTAAAATGGGAAATTTTTAAACCCCTCATTCCACCCAAATGTTGTCCCAACTAAAAAGGTTTTTAAAACTGAAAATTTTGCCAAAAAGCCCCAACAAAATCCACAGTAGGGGCCAAAGGATCTTTGAAAGCACAGACCCCCCTTTCCCCACGTAATTTTCTTATTAAAAAACCTTTACACATTAAAAAATTTTTAACGTTGCAAAATTTGTCCTTTTTTCCAAAATATACACGCAACCGATTAAAAGCCTTACTTTTGTAGAAAAATCACTTCTAAAATTTTCCCCCTTTCCCCCCCCCGGGGTGTTTAAATCCCTGCTAAGACAGATTCAAACTTTCACGGGAAAAGAAAAAACAGAATTTCCCTTTGTTTTTAATTTCTCAACCCAATCAAAATATTCTAGGCGGCATCATTTGCACACTTAAAATCCCCTTTCAATTTTTAAAAATCCCCCTCTTGAAATGGGAAAGCTAATTGAGAAAAAACCACAAAAAGCTTCACCCACAGGGTTTTAAAACAAATTTTTTCAATATTTTTTGGGGCCAAAAGGAGAATTGGGAAAATTACGCCTTCAAAGGTTCATATTTTAAGAAAAAAACGTTCCACAGCTGGCAAAAAACCAAAGGAATCGAGCCCTTTGAAAATGATAGCATCTTCTTAAAAACTCAATTCGACACACAAAAACTTTCTAATGTACTTACATGGACAAAATGTGGATATAAAAAAATGTTTTGTAGAATTTGCAACTACTACTTTAATTTCAAAACGGGGATAAGTCCGTTTTATTTTTAAAAAAAAGTTTTTTTAAACATATTTGCAAAAACAGCCAAACCCCAAAAACAGCTTTTTTTTTTTAACAAGAGTTGTTTTACTTTCTAAAAAAAGGTTTTTTTTTCCCCCCCCCCCGATTAGGCCTTTTCCAAAAATTTTGTTTGGTATTGTCCCGCAGAATGACCAACTCCCTTTTTCCCCTAAATTTATTGAAAACAAAAGAAAGTAAAAAGGGGGGGGAGAAGCTGCTTAGATATTTCCCCAGGGGGGGTTTTTCAGTTCCAAATTTTGGGCTTTTTTCTCCCCGGGGGCTCAAATTTGTGTACAATCAAAGGCACTAACCTTCCATGTTTTTGGTTATTAAAAAGGGATAAATAATAACACTGAAATAATATTCTGTTTCCCAAAACAAAATTAAATCTCCCCCGGACCTCCTTTTACCCAAATTAAATTTTTTTTACAAATTTTTCTTCCGTTTTAAAATGTTTAGCTAAGGAGGACTTTTCCCCCCCCTTTAAAAAAACCGGGGTAACCCGCAATTTACGTAAAAGTTTTAAAGGGAAAAGAAAACTCTAAAATACATATTTCATTGTATATACAAAAGTACCCTCTTTGGCAGACAAAAGAAAATTTTCAGAAGGTTTTAATAAAGTTTTTTTAAAAGAACTTGCTTACCTTTTTATTTTAGGTCCCCAACACCCAGCTCTCACAAAAACTTGGCGAGGCAGCTTTATGGGAAAGAAAAAAAATGAAGCCCGGAAAAAAAAGGGGACGGAAAAAAGAAAAAAAAAAACGGTAGCCAGGGGGTATTATCACACAAAGAGCTAAGAAATAAGTTTTACCCCCTTCGGGGAAGGGGCAGCTAAATTTTTTTGAGTTTTTCCACTGCTCAAGGGGTGGGTTACTTTGCGCTAAACAAATGTTTTAAAGTTAAAAATGTTATTTTCTCTTACTTCAGAAAGAAGTATTTTCAGAAGTACTTGGTTTAAAAAACTTAACTTTTGGTGTACTATTGCATGTTTTGTAGACAGCAGGACATCACTCCAAAAAACAGTATGTATGGTCACCGTAGGTTAATAGATTATGTAGACAAAATATGTAAGTAGATTTAGGTCCCGAAAAACCCATCTCTCGAGTATAGATGAAAATTAATAATAAAAAAACCTGGTATCGATACTAACTCATTTTTAACCAATGAAAGTCACGTATCTATTTACTAGTTGAAGAAGTTATCCCAAAACTGCCCAGGCATAAGGTCATTGGCCACATGAACTCGCATATTTGAAGTTACATGCGTATGTCAATAGTCATCAGTGAACAACAGAGCGATGCCTTCCATTCTTTCGTTGCTACGTCTGAGTCCTGCATGGTTACTTTAAGGGCCTCGAGTGCAGCTTCTTGGGGCTCATTGCAGAAAATTGAATCCCATACAATGTGTGTGTACCTGCAAAACCCTTTTCCCTTTCGTAAACCCCCCTTGAAATGTTGCAAGTTACCATCCTGTGCTTGCAATCTTTATGGTAAACTCAAGGCTGAATGAGCTAGCCTACCTCCAGTCGAGAGGGGTAGCAACCATCCCGGATGATGCAACAGCCAGTAATAATAATATATGAAAGTACTATTTAGTCACAACTATTGATCATCACCATCATTCACAGTTTCCTTCCAATGACAGGGTCCATCCGAACATAAGCCTCTCAATAACTTCTATCCTCAAACCCAAACCCTCTTCCTCAACGCCGGGCCAATCCACTCCTCTTATCTCCACAACCCTCTACACCCCCTTTTTATCCACCTGCCCCTCGGTCTTCTTCTTGGCCTACTGTCTGTCACTTCAATTCAAGCATCCTCCTTTGTATCCTCCCCCTTTCTAATCTCTTCACATGTCCATACCACTTCAATTTTAAACCTTCTCTATCCTATCATGCAGGGATTCCTCCTTCACTCTCTATCTCTCTCGCCCTTTCATTCCACATCCTGCCCCTCCTTGTAACGCCTAGCCTGATATTGCTCTTATCTCTTTCCTTCATCATCCTACTATTAAATATTCTATTACCAAATTGTAATGTATATTATTCCAAAACTAAATCTACCCACCAAAAATAAAATGTTTTTTACACGTATATATATATATATAAAATACATACTATATACTAATATACACACATTATATATGTACACATATATAAAAATAATATAATATATATACTACATATTTCTATATACGAATGTGGATTCTAAACATACTCAAACATCGAGTCCATGGATGTGCCAAGCTTAGTAAAATATTTATTTTAGTTTAAAACTTTAATTTGAAAAAAAATAAAAACAAATGAATCTCTTTTTAAAAAAAAGCTATTTACCCCGTATTCGTGAAGGGAATTCCAGGGAATTGTCATATGTATCTACGAAAATCTCGAGGTTTTGGCCTATGCATAAAGACACTTTTCTACAATGTCTAAACTTTGAGATAAACCTGTTCGAAGCAATCACATAGCTTGTTAGGAACTTGAATGAACCCAAAACCCTTCCACGCCCCTATTTTTTGTGGCTTCCCTCACAGATTCACACCCCTCCCCAATCAACTCCTAAAGATCTAAGTCTGATCGATAAAAGAGTCCCAAGATGCCTTGTTTACATTTCCGTGAACTACCACGGAGAAAGCAGAAACCATTCCAGTCAGATTTCTATCTCGCAATTTCTGCTGCGTCTAAGAAAGGAATCTCCTTATGGTATGTATGCACATAGTCGGTGTGTATTTCTCAAGAATCAAGCCTCGCGTTGATTAGCCTTGTATATTTACAGGATGTAAGGTTAGGTTAGGTTAGGTTAGCATTTTGTTGTATACTTACTATCCCTCACTTGCTATTTTGTCCGCTCAGTTTGAGAAACATTTACAGCCATCCTAAATGAAGCACCACAACAATCATAGCCAAGTTAGTACATCAGTACGCCTTGTTTACACTTCACAAGAATGAACTCATGGCCTAACTGTAATGCGTGATTAACGCTATGCTTTTAAACGCAAGTCTTAACAAGAATACAACAGCCCACTTAAGTATTCCCAGATGTATCTCTCCAAAAATTAATAAAGTGCTTTGCTAATAATAGCTTAATATGATCATTTGTTTTTAATAACTTCCTTTTACAAATGGTTTTATAAAATATTTAGTGTGAACTCTTAAAGTCCACTTTTAATATTGGTGGTATACACATTATTGAGTGATGATATTCACTCAGAATTATTTAATAAAAAAAGTTAGATTGTACAAAGCGGCCAATGAATATTTATAATGTTTATTTAAATGATTATATCTAAAATATAGCAGTGTTATAATTAATAATACTTAACAATATATATATACTCACTCACATTTTCCTATTTTAATCTTACAAAAGTTGATTATTTTATAATTCACCTAATATTTCCTTTATGATTTATTTTAACAACTGGCTACACCTTTTGGTTGGTTAATTCTTTCTCCTATTCTTCATTACAACGTGTTTTACCGCCTACCTTTAAAAGCGTAGTTTTTCTTTAAGTGTCTATTCTTCTTTTAGGAAATAGACATTTATCTTAATAACCTGTATTTCAACTCAATTTTCTTGTTATTTTTTCTGTGGATTTTTTCAATTAATAAAAATAAAAATAAAGAAACAGTAACATAGCAAATTCTAAGGACGTGTGTGAGGAAAGTTTATCTTTTTGGTAAAAATACGGCGAAGTTTCGCAGAAGTTTGTTTCATAGTGTATCCATCTGAGAGGTTGATAGTTTATGTCTAGAAGAGTTAGCAGTTGTAAAGTTCGCAATGAACAGTGAATCGGATAGGAAGAAAGCGTTTGTTCCACCAACTTGCGAAACATGAGGGCTGTTTTCTTTGTTCGTTTTTGAGACATTTCTAAGTAGTTTCAACACCAAGAGTTTTCACTTGTTTTGGATCTTTTTATCATTTTTTTAGGGAAAGTTAATATTTTGTGGTTAAATAGATTAGTTTACAGTTAATAATTTCATCTAACTTTTTAGTCGCTATAAATATAATTATTTAACTTGCTTGCTAGCAAACAATCTACGTTTTAATATAGGCTTATAAAAAAAATATGTGAATACTTACAATATTTAATGTGGCTTATATATAATTCATCTTATTAAAATACTTATTTTAAAGTATTATAGCATAATTTTAGAATGGTTGTAATGACATATTGCTCTTCTCAAATCAGTGAGCAACGCGGCTAGGAGTCCAATTCTTCTGGTTTGTATTTGCCAGTCATGGAGAAACTTAGGTTTAAAATTACAGCCGTGTTTCCTGAAAGGGTGATTTTCCAAAATGGTTTCCCGCTATTCCTCCACACAAATGATGGTATATTTCTTATGGACTATACCTTCCTCATTTATACCCAATTAATTTAATTAAATACGAACAGCACTGCTGGGTAGTAAGACGTGGCACGGATAAAAACCCGTAACTATTTCTTTGAATCCAGTCCAAGGGTCAGTTGATGAGAGGGTGGAGTTTTGTTGGAGGGAGGGTGAGAGATAGAATTTTGATTGGAGCTGCCCGTTATCCTCCAACATCTGGACAAAGTATAGTTGAAAAAAAAAACGATATTTAGTTACATGATACAAATAATTTTCTATTAAACAAACTGAAACACAATTGAAAAAGAACAATTATTTTTCTATTGATTTAAATTATATTTTAGATAAAATAATTATAATTAATGTAATATAGGTTAAGTGATTGATGACCTTGATATATTTATCCAAATTACTCCGAAAACAGGGTGCCCACCATAATTTATTAAAGAATTTGGAACAATCTGATGTGTTTAAAGAGACAAGTATGTTCCGATGACATTTTGATGAAGTACAATATGTGAAAATAATATCTAAATATTACTTAAGGGCTGATATTTAAACCCTAGACGTGGTTTTACAGCTGACCAACTAACCGAGTTCTCCATGAGTTCCTTGTTTCATCCAGTTATAGTACAGACACTTGCCTACCACTATATTGAGTTCTTCTGAGTTCCTTGTGTATCCAGTTATAGTAACAGACACCTTGCCTACCACTATATTGAGTTTCCGTGATTCCTTGTTTCATCCAGTATAGTACAGACACTTTCACCCCTAAAAATTAGTTTTTTTCCCT
>JBCFYV010006591.1:0-10159 GCA_039000515.1 Timema cristinae
TAAAATAAAAAAAACTATTTGGGAAATTAAAAAATTCCCCAAAATTTTCCCCCTTTGTAAAAAACAAAATTTTTTAATATTTATATTAACAGGTAAAAAATTTATCCCCTAATAAGGGTTCCTAAATAATTGAAAAATTTCAAACATCACATCTTTTTTCTCCTCGGCCCCAAATGGCAACCCGGTTTTGTCAGTTTAATTTTTCTTCACCCCCTAAAAGTGATTTAAAATTTTTCCTGCACCAAAGGGTAATAAACCTTTTAAAAAACCATACAACATACAAAGTTTTAAATTTGTTTCCCAATTGATATGGCCGGTTTTTAATTTAAATATTTTTTAAATATTAAAATTAATAAATTATTTTAATTTATTTTAATATTAATTTTTTATATTTTATTTTATTAAATTTTTATAAAAAAAATTACATTGCCAATTAAAATGTTCCAAGTTAATTAAAAACCAATAAAAACCCTTTAAAAAAATATAACGATTTTAAGAAAATAAGAAACAAAAATTTTAAAAAAGTTTATATAAAAAAAAATTCAAATAAAAAATAAGTTTAAACACAATTAAATATAAACAAATAAAATAATAATATGTGGTTTTAAAAAAAAATAAAATACATTAAAAATTTTTAAAAAAATTAAAATTTTTATAAAATATTAATGTTTCTTAAATTTGGTTTAATTTTATTAAATTAAATTATTACAAAAATGGGCTTAATTTGATTTCTAAAAAATTTTTGGAAAAGAAAACTGATTAAGGGAAATTGAAAAATTTTTTTTAGAATATTAAAAAAAAAAAAAATAAATTTAATAATATAGTTTAAATAATTTTTAAAATTTTAAATTAAAAAAACCGTTAAAAAATTTTAAAAAAAATTTTTTATTTTCATAAGAATTTTAAAATAGATAATATCAAAATAAAAAATATTTAAATTAAATTTAAAATTTTTTAAAATTTTAAAAAAATTTTTAATTTCTAATTTTTTAAATTTTAATAATTTTTATAAATAATGTTCATTTGTAATATTAATAAAAAATTTTTTTCAGATAACAAGATATTAATAAATCTTATTTTTAAATTATTTATTTAATAAAAAAAAATTTTTTTTAAATTTAAATTTTTTAAATTTAAATATTAAATAAAAGATTGTAGAAAATTTAAAAATTTGTTTAATTTAAAAACAATTAAAATTAATAAAAATTTAATAATTTAATATCAAAAGTAAACAATAATGTTAAATATTTATAAAAATTTTAAAATTAAAGAGGGGTAAATTAAAAATTTAAAAAAGGGTAAAAATATATTGGGGTGTATAATCAATTTAACATGATATTTCAGCAAAACTTGACCCAAATTTTTTAAATTTAAAAAGCCGATTATAACTAGAAATAAAGTGGGGTTAAATAAATGGTTACTTTTTAAAATCCACAAGTCCTGGCTTGGGGCAAAAAAATTAACAAAATGGATGTAATTTTATAATCCTGTTGAAAAATTTATTTGGTGGGAAAATACATTTATTTTAAACTTGAGGAGATTAAGGAAATTGTTATAATTAGATTTGTTTTTTTTTTAAAAATAAGGGGATTTTATTAGAAAGTTTTTTTTATTTCCGGTTTTTAAAAAATTTTTAAAACCCCAAAAATTTGGTTTACCTACAAATCAAATTTAAAAAAGGAAAAAACAAATCCATAACAATTTTTTAAAGCCTTAAAATTTATTTCAACCCTCTCAAATTTATGGATAATTTTTTTTGTTTATAAGCAACACCAGGTTAAGGGTGGATAACAAGGGTTTTTAAAAAGGGGAGGTTTTTTAAAGGGAAGGGCTGAAATAAAATACTCCCAACCAAAACATTAATAAGGATTTCTTATAATTAGCATTAATTCCGGTTAAGGGGAAAAAAATCAAAATTTTTTTAAAAATTTAAAATTTTTTGTTTAGAAATTAATTTATTTTAACCAATCTGTTTATCAAAATTTTAATATTTGAAAGAAAAAAAGTAAATTAACTGTTTTGTTTATTTTTTTTACCTTAATGTTTAATAATAAAAACAATTATTTTAATTTTAATCAAATGACTTTAAGAATTGGAAAATTTTATTTATAAATATATAAAGAAAACATCCAAGGTTAAAAAACATAAATTGGAGTATTTTTTGTAGATTAGGTCAAATTAATAAAAAGGGGGTGTAAATTTTTTTAAAAATAGTTAAAAGAACAAAGAAAAAAAAATTTATTTATTAAATATGATAATAGAGTTGTAAATACAAAAACAACAAGATTATTTAATTTTAATTGTTGTAATTTTTATGGGCGAAACCCCCAAAATTAGTTTATTAATTTTTAAAAATTAAATGCTTTGAAAAAATTAAATTAATTTTGGGGATTAAAATCCCAATTTTTTTCAATTTTCCAAAGCCCTTCAAAAATTTTTTAAATTATATCTTTGTGTTTGGGAAAAAATGTTCCCAATAGTATTTTTGGTTCAAAATTTTTTATCACCAAATCATATTCTAGTACTTGTACACCAAAATAAAACAATATAGACACAAACCCTTGATAATTCATAAAAAACCAAATAAAAAATAACAATAAAACTCACAAAGACCGTTTAAAAACAATTAAAAAATTAAAAATTTTTAAATAATTCCCCCGTTTGTTTAAAAAATTTTGTAAACTAGAATTCCTAAATTTATTTAATGGGGGGGTATCCAGACCCCCCAAAATTTTATTAAAAATTTTTAATAATAATAATAATGAAAACTCTAAACATATCCAGGAGTAATGGAAGTAAAATCTTCACATCCAAATAAAGCTACATAAAAATAGTCACCACCTGTATTGTCTATAAAACCCTTCATTTTTATACAGCAGAAATAATGATTGTGATATTATGCCATTTTGAATTAATCAAAGGGTAAATTTATATTACAGTTATGTGTTGTAGATTTAGAGCGCATTTTCACAGACTTGGGTACATCATCAAAGGAAACCTTTTCTCACTGTATGTACCCTAAGCTGCAAGTGAAGTGACATTGGATGTAGAATGATCAACAAGCAGTAACACATCAGGCTGTATTTTACTTCCCTTACTGCAATCAACGCGATATTCAATTAATTTTGCACAAGGAAGTGCAATTTATTGATCTACATGCTCTGGTACCACTAATTCACTAGATGTAGATGATCCTACTGATCTGGATTATATAACTTACTTCCTACTGAAGATGTAAACAATAAAGAAACAGTCGTAAGCAGCAATGGTATTGACTCCGGAAGCTTAGAAGACGATATTTCGTTTGATGGAGACCACCAACAACATCTAAAAAACGGGGGGGAAAAGATCGTTCTGGTTGGAAACAAAATTCAAATAAGACAACGTGGATGTTGGAAAACCCTACCTCAGATACCAGAGAACAAAAGAAGGAAAGGTTTATCACAACACACAGAGAAGCAAAAGAATCCTGGTCCAACTTGCTTGTCAGATGATTGCAAAAAAAAAAATTAGAATGAAGAGAGATGTAATATTTTGAAACAGTTTCGGAAATGATTGAATTGGGATAAGAAAAAAATTACATTGTCAATATGGTGGAAAAAGTGCTGATCAGACGAAGATGAGCTAATGATAATCTAAACACCAGAATACCCTTGTATAGCATTTTGTCATAGGAGAAAAGAAAGTCCATATTTGCCAAAAGATGTTTTTTACAAGCTCCTGGAATCAAGAAATTGATCATAAGAGACTGGATTGATCACGCAATACCGATGCTATGTACCAAGTTATGAAGTTGGCAGTACCAGCCCTGCTGGCCAGTGCCAAAAGGAAGATGCTAAGGGATTCCTGAAGTCATTTTTTGATTCAATGCCCAAACTGTCATCACATTATTGTAGAAAAATTATAATATAGTGAAATACTTAAAGCCAATTACTACATCCCTAGTTTAGTTGTATAACCTTTATGTTGACAAATTAAAGAAACAAAAACCATGCACAAGCCGTTTCACATTTGAAAACATGTTCGAGGCACAGACTATCTCACTTTATCAAGCAAAAAAGGGCAATTTACTGTGGTTTTGAGGTGAAAAATATATCTGAAGAAGATTACAATACAGACATTCAGTTGAGAGATGCCACCAGAGCAGAAAAGGAAAATGACAAAGTCAAAGGCAATAAAGGAAATTATCATGTATTTGACACAAGATTTACAGGCTGTGAAGCTTGCACCATTTCTAAATGTCAGCGCAATGTAATAGTTGAATGTACACAATATTACGTTAATACCAAATCTTGGTTCTAGTGAAGTTGTTTGTTATTTTTTTAATGAAAGTGAAGGAGAACTGGTAGCATCAACATTTGCATTATGTGTTGTAGCTTGTAAGTCATTTGAAATCAATTTTGAAAACAACCCTAAGCCATCAGCTTATGATCTGACGGATGCACATAACCAAAATAGAAATAGGTCCTTTCTAAAACATTGCTACATTTAGCCATGGAGAAAAACATTCAAACCAAAGAGAAATAGGGTCCTTTCTAATATATTGCTACATTTTAGCCATGAGAAAAACATTCAAACCAAAGAGAAATAGGGTCCTTTCTAATACATTGCTACATTTAGCCATGGAGAAAAACATTCAAACCAAAGAGAAATAGGGTCCTTTCTAATACATTGCTACATTTAGCCATGGAGAAAAACATTCAAAACCAAAGAGAAATAGGTCCTTTCTAATACATTGCTACATTTAGCCATGGAGAAAAACATTCAAACCAAAGAGAAATAGGTCCTTTCTAATACATTGCTACATTTAGCCATGGAGAAAAACATTCAAACCAAAGTAAAATAGGGTCCTTTCTAAATATTGATATATTAGCCATGGAGAAAAACATTCAAAACCAAAGAGAAATAGGGTCCTTTCTAATATATTGCTATATTTAGCCATGGAGAAAAAACATTCAAACTTAAGAGAAATAGGGTCCTTTCTAATATATTGCTACATTTAGCCATGGAGAAAAACATTCAAACCAAAGAGAAATAGGGTCCTTTCTAAATTATTGCTACATTTAGCCATGGAGAAAAACATTCAAACCAAAGAGAAATAGGGTCCTTTCTAATACATTGCTACATTTAGCCATGGAGAAAAACATTCAAACCAAAGAGAAATAGGGATCCTTTCTAATATATTGATATATTTAGCCATGGAGAAAAACATTCAAACCAAAGAGAAATAGGGTCCTTTCTAATATATTGCTATATTTAGCCATGGAGAAAAACATTCAAACTTAAGAGAAATAGGTCCTTTCTAATATATTGCTACATTTAGCCATGGAGAAAAACATTCAAACCAAAGAGAAATAGGTCCTTTCTAATATATTGCTAATTTAGCCATGGAGAAAAACATTCAAACCAAAGAGAAATAGGTCCTTTCTAATATATTGCTATATTTAGCCATGGAGAAAAAACATTCAAACCAAAGAGAAAATAGGGTCCTTTCTAATATATTGATATATTTAGCCATGGAGAAAAACATTCAAATCAAAGAGAAATAGGGTCCTTTCTAATATATTGCTACATTTAGCCATGGTGAAAAAACATACAAACCAAAAGAAAATAGGGTCCTTTCTAATATATTGCTATATTTAGCCATGGAGAAAAACATTCAAACTTAAGAGAAATAGGGTCCTTTCTAATATATTGCTACATTTAGCCACGAGAAAAACATCAAACCAAAGAGAAATAGGGTCCTTTCTAATATATTGCAAATATTTAGCCATGGAGAAAAAACATTCAAACCAAAGAGAAATAGGGTCCTTTCTAATATATTGCTATATTTAGCCATGGAGAAAAACATTCAAACCAAAGAGAAATAGGGTCCTTTCTAATATATTGATATATTTAGCCATGGAGAAAAACATTCAAATCAAAGAGAAATAGGGTCCTTTATAATATATTGCAAACATTTAGCCATGTGAAAAACATACAAACCAAAGAGAAATAGGGTCCTTTCTAATACATTGCTACATTTAGCCATGGAGAAAAACATACAAACCAAAGAGAAATAGGGTCCTTTCTATTACATTGCTACATTTAGCCATGGAGAAAAACATTCAAACCAAAGAGAAATAGGGTCATTTCTAATACATTGCTACATTTAGCCATGGAAAAAACATTCAAACCAAAGAGAAATAGCTGGAAAGAGGAAAATTCACAAATGGAGTGCGGCTCCATCCACAGTGCAATTGAATGTAAACTGAAGGAATGAGAAATTGAACTGGCCAGCCAATATTCATCAACAACAAAGCAGGCAAGGCAAAAGCCTTCAAGAAAGGAAACGTTAATTTATTACTATAATCGGACAGGATGTGAAGCCAAGAACAAAACTGTCACAGACATATTTACTATAAAACAAATTTGGCGAGGACTCCAGCCACTTCCAAGAAGACCTAAACCAATCTAGCGGCCCATAGTATTTCCTCTCCTTTATAAAGAAAGATAATAAATCAAACAAATCAATGGCAACATCTACAAGAACTGAAAGAACTCCTCCCAGCTGAATGACACACATTATGCAATCTACTGTCACCCTTCGCAGTTAATATTAAAAAAGTTGTTATTCAATATTGTAATTTGATGTAGTGTTAAACATGACTCAAGAGTACTAAAGCCATAATATATTTAACAAAGTATGTAATGAAATTCATTACAGCCTCACTCCATATATTTCTACAGAAATGTTTAGAAGAAATACCGTTATGTGAAATAAATACTGATTATCAGGTTAGGTTCAAAATAACTTTACACATAGAAACCCAGATGAGTTTCATAGTTCATTCAGGACGTTTTGATATAGTTTTTTTTTTCCTCCTGAAAATTTTACTAATCGTCATATAGGCAGTATATTCATCGACAATATGTTTAACCGACTCTTCAACTAATATTTTCCCATATTTCTCTTTTGTACCAATAGTTCAGTCCAAATGTTGCCTAAACCAAAACTTATCATTTCACTCAATGCAGCCAAATCTTTGCTCTGAAATTTCTAACTTTCACAGTGTGAAAACTAGGATAATTGAAGAAAGATTTGGAAAAATAATTGAGTGTCCTGGTTTTGCCTGCTGGTATGCTAGAATCCCTAATGATTCAATACCCCACAATTTTGCCATCATAATGACAATTAAAATACCAGTTCAGTGAAAAAGGTGGAAATTAAAATTTTAACTCAATTGAGATTTTGATACCATTTGTTAAATTGAGATTTTGATACCATTTGTTAGACAATCACAAAATAATGGTTTAAGATGTTGCGCTCATATTTAAACTTGATTTTTTTAATTATTACTTTGGGTTCTATATGGGCTTTAGATATAAAAGTTGATGTCTTGAATATGTGTAATGTGATTGAAAACATTCATTCTTCCTTGCACCTTTAAAAAATAAAAATATTAATTTTGAGCTTACCTGAATCAATAATCGCCTCAAATGATCTTTCTATCATATTTCGTGTCATAGGATCCAGAGTTGAAGCCTGATGGTTATTAATTCCAAAAAAAGACGAATCAAATTCGTTACGTTTTGGTAATCTCCCAATAAGTTTTGGAATGTCCAAATGTCCTTTAAAAATAGCATCACATTAGCATTATTAAACAACCAGCCCATTATATATTCAAGTTCTACATTCTCCTATGCAAGATATTACAAGTTTGATTTATTTTTGTATCAAACCATTATAACACATTATCTGTGAATTACTGAATAACTTTGGATGTGTTCGACTCAAAATTCTCTGTTATAATGTCCTTAGTCAGGATTCAAAAACCCTGCATTTTTCTCTGCTATGATATGGGTTCAGGGACATATTGACCCACTGGGAAGCTTGCTAATTTGTCTCAAATGTCAAGAATGTCTACATATTAACAAAATTAGAATATTTCAATAAAAATGACTGACTTTGCTTTAAATAAATTAGTAATTTCTTCCCATCCCTCTACCCCTAATATTATAGCAATTTTGTTTAACAATGGATCAACCAGACAAATTGGCAAACCAACAATAGGTGATATTTAAGTTTCAGTATCTCATTTTAAACAGTTTATTTTATAGCTTATTTCTTTGAAAAACTCTAAATAAAACAATTATGAAAATATATATGGGATTTGGCTTAGTAAAATATATTAAATTGCTGACAATATGAATTTTTTAAAATATACATGAATAAATATTAAATCAGTAGTGGATGAAGAGGGAGCAGTAAAGTTGAGGTCTGTTCAAACAATTTTCCTCATCATAGTTCCAATCTGCCTCTCCTAATATTTGATTTTATTTGTTATGTTATAAACTTTGGTGCTTTAAGACTCATTTTCATGGTCAAAACAAATGGAGTGTTTTGGAGTCATTTTTTAATTTACTAATAAAATATTCTTTAATCTTTCTTAAATCCTTGGGTAATGACTGATGGAGCATTTTAAAATTCCATTACATCTACAACCAGGGTCGGACAAAAGGCGGGCTAGCAGGCCACGGCCTGGGCGCCAAAGTTCTTACAAAATTTACTAATTTAAATATTATTTTAATATAATTTAATTTTGTGTGTCACATGCACACGCAAAATACATTGGTTCATTACAGGTAGTAGATCTTAAAAGGGACGCAGAAGATGCGGATTGAGAACGCTATAGTGTTAATATCTAGAGTATAGATATAAAAATACATGTGTTCACTCGAATTTCGCTGCTCTCTGATCTTGTCCCTCCTGTGGTTAACAGAAAACTCAAGAAGTTGTCTCTATACATAGAGGTACACAAAGATTGCAATTTTAACATGCACACTATACACTTTTACACACCAGCCCAAACTACATTCTCTGCCGACATATGTGTGCTCATGTCGATGCTTATTCCTTGTGGCTTGTTGTTGTCAATTTCCTCTTTACCTGAATAAGCTCGCTGTTTTCATTTAAATATTTACCAAAGCTGTCACCTGTTTATGTAAATAAATTACGTTGAAGTCAAGAGGTGTCATATGTTCTAAATAAGATTTTAATTTTATGCTGAACCAATTTTAGTATATTGAAAAGCTGAACATTAGTTGAAAAACTATAGCTCACGCAAGTAACTCTCGCCCGCTGGTACTATGGAGTCATTGTACGTTTTCCCTGATTGAAACTTATATTTGGAGCTGAAATTTTAACATAGTCTTCATCTGTCATGAATATACTACAGTGAAGTATTGTGTGCTCTGTTAGTTTCATAATAATTGATTTTTGTGCAGTGAAAAAATATATTATATTTAATAAACAGTACTTGTTAAAATGTATAATAACTTAAGAGGTTAAGGTTAGGTTCTCAAATGAAAAATTTCCAAATTATTTTATTGACATTCATATATTATATCCTTTTAAAATTATATAAAATATATTTTAAACTTTCTGTAATGATAATAACTTTATTTATGACATTCATTTAGATACATATTTATGAGTGCTAGGTGAGAACAGCTCGATTTATTGTTGAGTAATTTTTTTTCTTCCTAATAATCTATGGAAATCTAAAATAATGTTGTCGAGGAAATTAAGAAATGTATATGAGACTACATTCAAAAGGTATACAGTCTAAACTCGACATATTCACGAAGCTTCTATTTAACTTTATTTAACTAACTGATAGGAAGATACTAAATCTGCATAAGGCCATAAATATTTAATCAGATTTATAAAATTTTCCACAGTTTTTTTTCAGTTTTATTATAAAAACTTTCTGTGTAACGTGTGTGACTAGTAAGCTTGTATTTCTAGTCCCCAAACTTTCAGTGAAAGCAAAGCATACGTGATAGATTTAGTTATGATACAGTAAAAAAATAATTAAATAAAAATTGATTTAGAAAAATTAGTTATTGGTATAAGTTGCCAATTCTTTTTAAGACAAATAAAAAGATACAGGAATTAAAAGGTTTTTTTATTTCTTAAGAATTGTTTTTTCAAAGCATAATCGACAATTTAATACTATTTGATATTTGAGGAAGGAACATTTTTTGGCATTGCCCGGGTTGCATGCGCTGGCCCTGTCTATAACAATTTCAAAAATAATTAAATTAGTTCAGGAAAGATACAATTTGAAAATAATTCCCTTTCCATTTTTTTTTGGGGGCTTCACCATGGCCACTG
>JBCFYV010006592.1:0-11140 GCA_039000515.1 Timema cristinae
AAAATTTTCGGGGACCACCAGTAATGAATTTTGTGCTAAAATGATTTGGGTTTTTAAAAATTCCAATATTTTAAATTTTGGGAAGGGAAGTGTCTTACGGGGGTCTGGACACATTGAGAGGATGAATATAAAATCAAGCATCGAAACAGATATATGAAATTTTAAATATATGGTTAAAAAGGAAGGGGGGTAGGCCAAAAAGGGCCCTCACTAAAAAAATTTATAATATTTTTAAAAAAAGGAGAAATATTAAAAGTTTAGAGAATAAAAGATCATGAAAATTTTTGAGGGAAAGGGATTTTTTGAAGTGAAGGAAGTATGAAAGGATAGGGAAGTGTGGGGAAAATTAGTGATGCTGAGTTATGCCGGGATCATGATCAACAAAAACTTTTAATGTAACGTAACTTAACGTAACTTATCGTAAAATACCTCCTCTTTGTTTTTAAAAATGGAAGCGATCACGATGAAAACCCCAACGAACGTTAAATTTTGCAGTTAACTTAAAGAAAAGTTTGCTTGGGGGGTCTTTTACTTTACTTTACGTTACTTGAAGGGAAACACGTAATCTAGCCAGCCAATCATTATGCGAGTGACGTCAACGGGGCCCTATTTATTAATACATTTTTTGGTATTATAAACCAATTTTTCCTCTTTAGCGTAAGTTTTAATGATCAGAAAATTAAAAACCAAAAAAATTAAACTAAAATAGGGAATTAAATTTATAAAAAAAGTGTTTTAAACATATATTTATTATATTGTTTGAAAACTGTAAACATTCACAGATCATCACTTTACAAATATTCAAAACCACAGATCATATTTTGAGAATTCTTTTATTTTTTTGCTCGAGTTTTTAAACGGAAAATCAAGTGAATGGGATCACACATAAGTTTAGTTAACTTTTTAGGGGAACGTTACGTTAAGTTAACTTTTAATTTTATCGTGACCCCGGGGCTTTAAAGTATTAAGATTTTTTTATAAGGTATATTCACAGTTTCCCTCGCCTACTACGTAAGGGAAAATCTTTGATTGGGAAATGAATGTGGGGTAGAAATTTTTTATACATTATACTAATGGAGTAGGGGCAGCGATGGCACATTTTTATTAAATTTCCAAATCTTTCCAAATTTTTTAAATGGGGAAAAAATTTTCCGAGAAATAAAAATTTAAAAATTTTTCCCAACCGAACGTACTTTCCCCCACTCAAAAAACAGTTTAGTTTTTATTATTTTAAAACAAAAATAAATATTTCAATTTTTAAAATATACAACATACTCAAAAAAGGTTTTCCCCATGGGATGTAAACAAATAATTTTATGTACAGCAGAAAAGCCACTGTACAAAAAAAAAAAAAATTGGGATAAATCATAGGAAAATTTTTTTTTTAATCTTAGGCTAAGGGAATTTCCCTTTTTTCCTTATATCTCAAAAAAAATCTTTAATATGAGCTTTGTTTTTAAAATTTGTTTAAAAACCTTTTCTCGCAATCTTACTAATTTTATAAATGCGAAAGTTTTGTTTGTTTGGATTTTGTTGCCCCAATCAGGGCCAAAACTCTAAACCCGGATTCGAAGAAATTTTTGTACTTTTGGAAGAATATGTCCTGGAATAACATTTTAAGGGCTATTCTTAACCTTTGATTTTTCATTAATAATAAATATAAATTTTAATGTTTTTAAAACCCGTGTTATTTAAGAATTTGTGATTTAATATTTTGTAATTAAAGTAAAAAAAGTAATTAGTGTGACGTAAATTTCATACTACAAAAAAAATAAAAATGGGGATCTTTTTAGCTATATATTTCGAAAAAAAAATTATTTTTAAATTTTTTTATTTAATTTTTATTACTAATTAAATTAAAAGGGAAAAATAAAAAATAAAAAAAATTATTAATTTATAACTTAAATAATATATATTTTTTTTATTATAAAATTTTTTAAAAAATGAGAAATTTAAAAAACGGCAAAATTATTTACAGCTTTGAACTGGGGAAAAACTCAAAGATATTTTTTAAAAAAAAAAAAGTTTGATTTTTGACCCCCAAAAAAGTTTAGTTTTAAAAAATTTAAAAAATTTTATCAATTATTTTCGGGCGAACTGTACGGGAAAAAGCTAGTCTCTAATAAAACAAATTGTCTCATAAAATTAAAACCCTTACACTATAGGGTTTAAAAACATTGATTTCGGGTGGGCTATTCCACTAAAATGTATTCTAAATTTTTATTAGGGGAAAAATTTTATATTCGAGCTTCTAAAAAATTTTAAAATGTGTGTTTTTTTTTTCAAAACTTCTGTCATTTTTTCCAAAAATTTTAACAACTAAAGGGGTAGTCAAAATTCTTATAAAAGCAAAGGTAAATTTTAAAAAAAAAATAAGAAGAAGAATAAAAATTAAAAATGCAAAAGGAGAAAATTTAAACTTTTACCTAAAATCACGGATTTTTTTTGTAAAACATTTTAAAAAAATTACCGTAATATTTTTTTTTGATTTAACATAAAAATTAAAGTAAGGTTTTAGTTGAAAAATTTTTTAAAGTAGTGAGATATAGTTTTAAATTTTCATCATTACACTCATGAACATAAAAAAAGGGGGTTTCCCTAGGTTTAGGTAAGAAAAGGACGAAATTTTAAAAAAATTTTGTGGAATAAATTTGATTTTTTGTTGGAAACAATCACTAAATTTTTCCCCCACATCCCGGACACCTACACTTTAAAATGAAGGTCTTTTTTACAAACTCAGTTCAGTTTTTTTACTGGTAATTTCATAACTAGAAACGTGTTTATTTAAAATTTTACTAAAATAAATAATAGCAGGTATCTCTAATATAAAAATGTAATGTGCATATAAAAATATTTACGAGTGTTTTTTAATACAAAATAAAAATTTTCGAAATTTTATATATATAAAATAAAATTATATAAAAATAGGAGTAAAATACATAATATAAAATAAAAAATAGGGGAAAATACATAAATATAAAAATACGTGTAATTATATAATATTATATATACTATGCATAATAACCCGAACGGGTAGTAAGACGTGGTGCTAATAATAATAATAATAATAATAATAATAATAATTAATAATAATAATAATAATATACTAAAATGTATAGATACATATAAAAGCTTAATATACTAAAATGTCAACAAGGTTTAGGAGCCACCCCAAGCACACAAAAATATTATTCAATTTCAAATCTTTGGAATAGTATAATACCCCCTAAAGTTTTGAATATGTCTCCAGTAATTTGGAGTGGTTGTTATAAATACGGGGGCTTGGTTTGACATAGTTCTAACTACAATACATTTGTCGAAAAAAAAAGTGATAAGGTTCTAACTGCTTGTTACGCTTATAGCGCTGTCTATCTTTGGGGCGCAAACCACGTTAAAGAAGAAAGACTGTTATTGTCCTGTGAAAGTTGTGATCAGGAGTTATATTTTTTATTTATTCATGAATGTAACAAACTTTTATGTTTATTGAGAATATCTTGTGAATGTGGGGAATGCCAGGTCTCCACCGTGGTTCGGATTCCACGTTAAACAGTAGGTCCTCCATAGTTTAACGTGGAAATTCAAGCCACGTGGAGGCCTGGCATTCCCCACATTCACAAGATGTCTTGTCAGAGGTGAAGGAAGGGTTTGGTACTCAGATAAATCTGTGCCGTACCGAGGATTGAACCCTGGCCGCCAGCACAGAAGTCTGACACCATACTCCTAGACCACCAGGTCACCAATGAGTAAAATTGAATCTGTAATAAGACATTTGTGTAATTTCACTAGATTCACAGCAAGATGGCTGCCCCATTGCAAGAAAACACTTCAAATCCCTGAATTTCGAGTCCCATTATTGTCGGCAGATACAAAAAATGGCACCATACAAACTGCTAGACAACAAACTGCTCGACAAGCTATAAAAAAATATTTGGAAGGCTGGTGGGTCAAGTGGCCGACACTACTTGGACCAACTGCTAGACAAGCTCAAGTATGGAGTACAAAGTGATAGACAACCAAGCGGTCGACACGAGAGGACCAACTGCTCGACAAACTTTGATATCATCCAGTTAAGAGTGGGCTAAGTGAGAGAATAGTTAATTCAATACACTCTGTCCTTGTTTACACTCAAATAATTTTTTTCCCCAACCCGTCAGATTAACCTCACACTACTTGACATATTTTTTGTGGGGTTTGCTAAAGAGAATGTAGGTGAAAATAACGTGAAATAATGATAACCTTATAAAAGAATATCACGAATTGAACCGTCTCAAATAATTCCGCAACGCTGGATGCAACATTAAAGGACAGTGAGCGCCGTCTACACGTATGAACTATTTTTATTTTTATATTAATAGATTAGAGGTGAAGAGGGTATAATTTAGAGAAATATACTCGCTTTTTCATGAAGAAAGAGTTGAAAATCATTAAGTAAAAAATTCTTAGTGCCTTTATTAAAAATTGTAATTTAACAACAGTTTTAAAATATTTATGTAAATATTAGTAACCGGCAATAAACGACAGTATAAAGGATTATTGTTTTTAAACAGATAATTTTAAAATGTAGCCTGTATATTTAGTGCTACAAATTCTAATTTTTTTTAGCACCGCGTTATACTAGAGTTACTAACAGTTCGAATTATACGAATATATATGTATAATATTAACTACGTTTAGTGTGTTTAGGGATGAATAAGGTTGAATTTAGAGGAATTGCACCCGTTTTTTGGGAAAGAGAGAGTGGAAAACTATTTAGGAAAAATTAACCTTCAGTCCACCCGACTGGGATCGAGCCCCGATCTTCATTATCAGCAGTCAAGTCAATGTTGCGAGTTGCGCGTTAGACCTTGCGGCCACCGAAGAAGAGGCTATTTAACTCACTGACCGTTTAAGAGCATTCACGATTTCTCTAAATATGCAACCAAGGATATAGGAATAGGGGCAAGTTTTTATCTATATTAAGAAATTTCACCAAAATTCCTCTATATGAAGGGTAAAAAGTTAATTTAACAGAAAGTTTCAAATCTATTTCTTGATAAGGTTCCTTGACTTGTAAATTATATCATTCAATTAAATGATATATTTTCTAAGGATTATATCATATCACCTAGGTTACGCTTATAAATATAGTTACCATAATATATAATGATTAAGTAATTAGCTCCCGCTAATACCATATACCTTAAAAATAAACTTATAAAATGCAAGCAATTTAACCATGATCATAGCTTTCTTCCCTAATTCACTGCAGTGTTTACCCGCTCGGTGGTCGTATGATCATAAAGCTTCGCTCGCGTATTACATTGAATTGCCGGTAGCAAAGAGACCGGGTTCAAATCCCGGTTAGGTATACTGACACATTAACAAGTTCACTACACCATTGCGATAGTGGATGATACGAAAATATGGGTACATTTTGATGATTAATTCAGTGTATCTACAGGTTTTTTTTTTTTACTAATAAGGGAGTAGATTATTTATTTTAACTACGTGCTTTATTTATTTAGTTGTTTTTCCATCGTGTTTTTCTACACACTCGGATTATAAGCATATGAACTAATTACGCTTATGGATTTATGATGATAATTTATTTAGACAAAGTGAACCCAACATGCATGGAGGGAAAATGGGAAAACATTTAGGAAAAAGAATTATCAGTACACCTGGCCAGGAATTGAACCCCGATCTCATCGTCATCGACAATCCAGTCTATTGCGAAAGTTTACACCCTAAAAAAAAAGGTAAAAGCGTCCAATGGTCCGCATCACATGCACCGGATTTACTCTCTCTGCACCCCACAAAGCTAAAATATATTTTAAGACTAGGTTGTCATGAATCTAACAGTCAGATATATTACCAGTTGGAGGTGACCTGGTGGTCTAGGGGTAAGGTGTCAGACTTCTATGCGGGCGGCCGGGGTTCAATCCTCGGTCCCGGTACATATTTACTGATAACCAAACCCTTCCTTCACCTCTGACAAGATGTCTTGTGAATGTGGGAATGCCAGGGCCGCCACCGTGGTTCGGATTCCACGTTAAACTGTAGGTCCTTCATTTCATTTCATAATCACCCTACCATTACACATTAGCGTAAGAGCGTATAACCCGAACGGGTAGTAAGACGCGGTGCTAATAATAATAATAATAATAATAATAATAGTAATAATAATACCAGTTGAGAAATTTCTCTAGCACGCACTGGACCAATATTAAAATTAAGAAAGATTAACTTTGGAACTTATGTTTGTAAAATATTTCCATAAGCTACCATGTAAAATAATTCAACGCTTCTAGGGGAATTAAACATTTTCCTTATGTCCCCCTAAAAACTGATATTTAGTTTCTGGCCCGCGTAGGTTTGCTCCCAACCCCTCAACTCTCGCCGACGTTAATATATGTTGGCGCCACTGTGTCAAGTTATTGTTAAAACATTCAAATATATATGTGTCAATACGTGCAGAATTATGTATTAATCGCATAGTTAAGTAATCGTCTAAACATGAAGCTAAACTATCTAAATTATGTTTTACATATTATAGCTTATCCAGCTCTGGTTGTAGCAATAAATGATTCTACCTGACTTGTATCTTAGCTATAAATGATAATATTCCCTAATTTAATGTAAATGTATTATTCATTAAATACATTTGAATAGTGTACTTACCTAAGTTAGAGGACCACGTGAATATTTTGGACAGCATGCATATGTTTTTTTTAAGAAAATATCAAAGTATAGGTAGTGATTTATATTGTTAGGTTTGGGGCCAGAAAAGATATTATAATACAAGTCATACTGATGAACTCAAAAGTAAAAGAAGTTTTAGGTACATTCTAGCCATAAATTCTGGTAGTGATAACAGTATTTAACAGTTAAAATTACTAAAACCATTTTAAGGAATTCATACATTAAGTAATGTGATCTTTATATTTCACTTATGATAGATATGATAAATAGGCCTACTTTTAAAATAATATTCTCAATTCAACGTTTTCTGGAACTACTTCTCTATTATGTATAAGCTTATACTCTCTTTCAACCTTCACTTATAGCCACCCAAATCATTTAAATAAGAAAGAGGGGGAAAAAAACATGAAATTTCTTATTTCGAGGCAAAAGGAAATCTCGCTGTTAGTTCTCTAATAACTTATAATGTTATGTTGTGAGCCTATCAAATAATTACTGTATTTGTTAGAGGAAGACTAAATCAAAAACCCTTTTCCATCAAGCCTGGTCTCATAGCTCCGTGAATATGATTAAAATGTCGTTGGAAATAGAATAATGTTACATTTTCACACATTTATTCTATTAATGAAACTTAAGATATAAGATTGTTAAGAAAAAAGAGCCATGTCTGAATCTTTTGACTTTATTATGGCGTGAACCATATTTTGAAATAACACATAGTAGAGGATAGCATTAGAATGCATCCTGAAAGAAATAGGTGTAATGAGGTGGACTGGATACAACTAACTAAAGAGGGATAGGTGGCGTACTTTTTAAGTGCGGAAATGAACTTTAGCTTTCCTAATGCCATAGAATAATAAGTGAATAGCTAAATATTGTGTTAGAGCTAAACGTCTGCGTGGCCAATTTCTCGCTTACCGCACCGGATGAAGCTAGTTGTAGAACATGACGTGTCAAACTCGTTTGATCAAAAAGGCCACATTTAATATTGATAATGCTTAGGGTGCCACATTTCAGAAAATTCTTTATATTACCATATTAAGAAAAAATTAATTCAAAGTCCCTACTAATTATTACGAAATTAATTTAAGACTTGATTCTTTTTTTCTTCCCCCCCCCCCCCCCGTCCCCCCAGCAGTATGATTATTCCAAACTCTTGTGTTTTAGTCACTTTTAAATGTTGAAAAATGTGTGTTGCGTAAGCCGTGACCTTTCGGGTGTTTGTTCCTTATCATAAATAAAACAACTCTACACACAATTATACGTGTCAAACATGGGACACGGGCGTGTAAATTTTACAATTTTTGTTAATCGCTCTCTGGTGAGTAAAAAGTAAAAATTAGGTCCTCAAGTGCAATATTTCTCCAAATAATGCCTAATAGC
Source organism: Timema cristinae (assembly GCA_039000515.1). Lineage (NCBI taxonomy): Eukaryota > Metazoa > Arthropoda > Insecta > Phasmatodea > Timematidae > Timema > Timema cristinae. Next base: position 8,065 of record JBCFYV010006592.1, read on the forward strand.
TAAATGTCATAATATAAAATGGTGTATTTCTACAATGTTATAATAAAAATGGACCTGGCCACATTTGTATATGGTTCTTAAAAAGGTCCGTGGCCGCACAGAATCATGGATCGGGCCACATGCGGACCGCGAGCCGCAAGTTTGACATGCCTGCTATAGAGCTTTGTTGTACTAGTCAAAGGTCTCTATAAAGGCAGAAAGTCTTGCTGTAGTATCATCTTGCCCCTAAATATAACAAGGTCCACGAGTACAGCACCTGCAAGAACTGATAAGAGCGGCATCTCTTTGAAACCTAACAGCAAGTCAATTTTTATCTGAGTGTGTGCACGTGTCATGTCAGGAAATTATAACCCCAAACAAACGTCACAAGGAATAAACTATAACATTGATTTGAACCCAGCAGTTAATGTATTATATTATATTTTCATATTATTATTTACCTTGTACAATTCTATGTTGGAATCGTACGTAAAAATATTATATAGGTACTTCTGTTACTATCACAAGTCATAACTCACTAGTTAGGGATGTATTTTATGGTTAAATTTTATTGCATGTACGCTATTATTTAGAAGCGTTACTGTAAAATGCAGTCTATATTAGGCCTTGTGAAGAACATTTGACAAAGAAGTGTTGGTCGATTTTTAACAAATATATTGCATTGTTATTGCAGGATATCTGTTTAAAAATAATTTTCTTCTGTTGACTAAGCAGGCATATATTGTGTGTATATATACACGCACACACTATAAGGGTACGGCCAGACTGAGCGCGCGAGCGACTAAAATATAAAATAGAACACATTGGTTGTAATGGGGGGTGGCCACACTGGAGCGAGCGAGCGAGCGAGCGCGCGCGCGCATGAAAGATAGAACTGGTTCTATTTTTCAAGCGCGCGCGCTCGACCCGGTACAGTCTAGTTTACAGGCGCTAGGCAATATTATTGTATGTTGGTTCATTGAGTTCTGGGAAACTTCTCATTTTGACATATATTTGACTTTTTTCTATCAGTGATAGGTTTAACACACTTGCTATTAATGGCCCGGTGACCTGGTGGTCTAAGGGTAGGTGTCAGACTTCTGTGCTGGCAGCCGGGGTTCAATCCTCGGTCCCAGCACAGATTTATCTGATTACCAAACCCTTCCTTCACCTCTGGCAAGACATCTTGTGAATGTGGGGAAAGCCAGGCCTCCACCGTGGTTCGGATTCCATGTTAAACTGTAGGTCCTTCATTTCATCTCACAATCACCCTTACCATTACACATTAGCGTAAGTGTGTATAACCCGAATGGGTAGTAAGACGCGGTGATGATGATAATAATAAAATAATAATAATAATAATAATAATAATAATAATAATAATAATAATGCCTAATTTAATTGGTAAGACCATAAAATAAAATAATGTATATATGTAAACCCGATATGTTAAAATATTTTAATATTATAATCAAAGTAGGCCTTTACAAATAAGAATCACCATTAGTTTGGAGAGAGTATGAAAAAACCACAACAATAAATAAGTTTTAAAAATCACCTTCAGTTCACTGAGCCAAGATTCGAACCTTTGCCTCCTAGTCAAAAGCTATCGAGTGCAACGTACCATTCCGCCACTGGTGCGGCAAATCTGATTTTAAAACACTTCAGTACAGTACCATACACATTTCTCAATTTATTAATTGGATGCACTCCTACTTTTTTCTTTTTTAAATACACAATATTTTCTGTAAGAATTTTCGAGGAGCAGAGATGTTACTAAGTGTGTTTGACAGATACATCTTCTCTAACTAGGCGGTGACCTAGTGGTCTAGGGTAAGGTGTCAGACTTCTGTGCTGGCAGCCGGGGTTCAATCCTCGGTCCCGGCACAGTTTTTACTTATTTCCAAACCCTTCCTTCACTCTCTGACAAACATCTCGTGAATGTGGGGAATGCCAGGCCGCCACCGTGGTTCTGGATTCCACGTTAAACTGTAGGTCCTTCATTTCATCTCACAATAACCCTACCATTACACATTAGCGTAAGTGCGTATAACCCGAACGGGTAGTAAGACGCGTGCTAATAATAATCTAACTAGGGTCCGCTAATTACGCGCTCGCCGCGCGCTCGCCAGTTTGGCCACCCAGTCGCTTGCGCGCTCGCTCGCTCGCTCGCACGCTTGTCAGTCTGGCCGAACCCTAAAAGTTGGGCTAGGTAGATGTATGTATACTCAGTAATTTTTAATCAACCCTAGTTTAAATGTTTTTTTAATATGCCTTTCACAATATTAACCTTGACAGGGTTGATACGAACTTTTGTTATCCTAAAGAGAACAGGCTAAAAAGATAGGAACATAGCAAGAACGTAGCGAGAGGGAAGTGTGTGTGGGGGGAAAGGAGGGGGGGAGGGTTAGGATGTTCCAAATCCCACTTCCCACCCAAAGTTTTTAATGTTGATAGCTAAAGAGTCTTAAAATAAGTCAGTTTGAGAAACTAATTATCTTGATTTTATTCTGTTTTTCATCTTCATAGGTAGTATATCATCTAAAAGCATCGAATTTTCAAAAATTCTTCAAATACTTCAAATAGCGTATAGCTCATCTGATATTAAAAAAAATTCTATAAAAAATATCTGCAAAGATCCCCCTAAAATTACTTTACGGGCATCCAAGTTTCAAAAAGAATTCTGGGGGAGGTTTAAATAGATTCTAGGTAATCTAATTTATAAAAAATGATGGTTGAGCATTATTAGAATAGATTTTAGAAGCATCCATTTTCAAAAATTTACAGAAGGAGCACTACCCCAAATTGATTATCCAATTTTTTTAAAAAACTCGGAGAAGTCTACACTAAATATATAGAAAAAAAGCGTATGGTTCTAAAAAAAACTCTCCACTTGAGGAGCACTAGCTTCTAAGCATCTACTTTTGAAATATTAACTGGGGGAAAAGAGTAGAGATAGAAAAGTTCCCAAAAAACTCTTTTATTTCCTTCACACAAAAAGGTTCCGCCGCCAAAATTTTTTTTTTTTTAAAATAATTTTTTTTCCTCAGTAGTCTAATATCATGCCAGAAGCATACAATTTGGACCCCCCCTCACC
>JBCFYV010006593.1:0-11125 GCA_039000515.1 Timema cristinae
ATCACGAGGGTTAGTAGTACAACAAAGACGTGTATTCAATTCCCATGTATTCACATTATTTTTTTTTAAATCCTTGAGTTCATTGGTCGAGTTTTTATAAGGTTTACCACGCTCACAACACTATCTAACACCAAATTCAGAGGAATAGTAAGATGTTTGATGCGAGTGCTTCTCTGTTAATGACTCAATGAACCCAAAGTTAATCCAGAGCTTTGCTTAGAATGAGCGTCTGCAATCCCCCATAATGGAACATCGAGTGACCACCTTCAGTAGAGACAACAACGCACTTTGTCCACTCAATGTTATTTTCAACTACTACTGTGTCCAGGATCTCGAACAAGTCTTGAGACTTTGAACGTTTACAAAAAGGTATTCCACAATGCCATTTCCATCTATAAATCGTACATAGCAAATCTAATGTGTATCCTTGTCCGCAGCCTCATCCAGTTGCAACTCAAATTCCTTCCATTTTATTTTTTAAATTAATTGATCATTTAGATCCCCCGGACAGGGCTGGAATCTGCGACTGATACCTTTGTCAGACAAAGGCACCTTTGAAAGCAGTTTCCCGGCAGATACCCCAATCATAATGTTAACCAAATCTACAGCAGCTGGTAGAATTAGTTGTTCTGCGAGAGTATGGGGCTTTTTACGCCTTGCAACTCCATATGCAACCTTGTATGATGCTAGCAAAGCATTGTTTGGTATTGACACCTCCTGAGAAAAGGTACTTTTTTGTTGTTTTAATTCTCTTAACTTTCTGGTGAAATAGTCACGAGGTTTACCAACTATGTGTCGATGATCGGTTTTTAATGGCGTTTTACCTTACTTCTAAGCATGCATTCTGATTCCAAAACTTTCATACAGAGTACATACTGCGATCTTTCTTCATCGTTGATATTTGTCGATGTAAAGCCAAAATCAAAATAGCTATAGTCGTATTTACAAAATTTCCACTCCTTCACCCACCCACCCACCACTAGTTTGTGGTGCGTCCTCTTTATTTTCACTCCTACCATCCTTATTAACGTTCAATAAAAATGTGTCTATATTTAGGAAGATTAAGAACAACAACTTTTAAAAGTTTACTTGAGTGCAACAACATTCATTTGGTTCGATCCTCAATAAATCAAGGCCGCGGAGACAGCTATTTATATAAAAACATCAAGTATCCAGAAAGTTCGATAAATAACTATAACAATCCATTCCCTATATTCAAATTGATGCACTGAGTGACCTACGTCTGTTCACGCAACTTCCTTCTAGACTGCTTTGTACTAAAACAATACAGAGTTATTAAACGACTCTATTAAATTCCTGACATTGAATGCCATCTAGTATTACTCTTGAGAAGTGAAACTGTTAGTGGTTTTTACGTGTCTGAAAGATTTCCTTCCTAGAATCTAATCAACACATCGATGGTCCGATTCTAAAATCGCATGGGATGTCATTTCATTTAAAATATTAGAATATTTCTCAATGGCCCTGTACGCATGCCCCAGGACACAGGGGCACCACAGTTTGAGTACTTTAATGATGTGAAATTATACATATCAATATGTTGTTATTCAAATCTATATTCAAAATTACTATATTTAATATTCGAGCGGGCAGTAAGATTTATTTGTGTAGAACTGTCGAGTTGTAAGGTGTGGTGAAATCCTTCTACGTCTCTATTTAAAAAGACGTCGCACTTTCCGTGGAAAGAGACGCACCTGGATGACCTCACCCCTTTTCTTCTAGGAAGCTTCGAGAAGGAAATGTCGCTTGATATACCCCTTGAAATGCGCACATCTCCTCACTGCTGGTGATCCTTCCTTCTCGACAAGAAGACGTATAGCTAAGATTCATTTAACGCAATAGTCGGGCTTTTATCAAAATATAAAATGCGTGTGATATCTAGCTAAAAAAGTAAATAGTTCATTCATTTAAAATTAAAATAAAAGACTATGAAAAGGAAATACCAGAATTTTCAATTTATAAAATAATACCATTAATTATGCAATAATATCACCCTTACGATGGCGTATAGACATTTCTTATCAGGCTAGCGTTTAATTATTACAATAATGGCGCCCAACGTGGGGCCTGATAAGCTGAGTTTAAAAAAATATATACATAAATTCAGTTCACAACCCAAGAAAGTGAAAGTGAGTGCTCAAAGAACAGTGAAAGTGACACAAACAGCTTAAGTACTTTAAAAACAAAAAACAACAACAACAAACCAGGTGACTTAAGAAGAAGAAGTTCCAAAGCAGGCGACGTCGGAAGAAAAAGTTCCAAACCAGGTGACTTTAAAGGGAGAACTTCCAAAACAGGTAGCTTCACAAGAACGTCTAAGCTTCTAGACTACAGGTGAGGTACGCAGGGAGAATCTTACGTAAGTCAATAACAACAAAAAATTGCATTAAATATGGAAGAGACAGACAGTAGTAGTAGTGAAGATAACCTTCCCCTAGCACAATATTCCCAGCCAATAGTAAAAGAACATTCTTGTTTAGAACTATTTGATCAGGAACAAAGTGAACAACAAATTAAGAAGGTAGTTGAACCAATAGCTCATAAAGAAGAAGACTTAAGGGGGTGGAGAATATTTCAAAGGTAGAAGGTATAGCTCAACAAACCACCTAAGCAAATGACCTCAATGTAGTATTAATGCAGTTAATGCAGCAAATGAAAGAGAGTAGTGAAAAGTTGAGTCAGAAAATAGATGAAAGTTTCGACAAAAATAGTCAGAAAATAGATGAAAATAGTCAGAAAATAGATGAAAGGTTTGACGAAAATAGTCAGGAGCTACAAAAAAATAGTCAGGAGCTACAAGAAATAAAAATAAAGGTTGATAAAAGCAATGAAAATAATCAGAAACTAAACATTAAGTTTGATGAAAAATTTAAGAATGTAAATGAACAATTCAACAGGTTAGAACAAGAATTACAGAATAAATTTCAAGAAGTAAAAAATACTTTGACAAAAAATTACATAAAGTACAAGAACAGACTAAAAGTGACCAAATGCAGGTAAGGGACGAACTACAGACGCTTAGGGAAGACTGTGGTAAGTCAGAAAAGCAGACGAATGAGCAGATAAAAGAACTCAAAAATGCAAAGGAAAACTTGAAGTTTAGACAGGACTCTTTAAATTCTAAGGTAAAAACTACACAGGAAAGTTGCGAAAGAAATAAAAATGAAATTCTAGAACAGGTAAAAAATTTAAAAGAACGGTTTGCGACTGTTGAAAAAGAGCAACAAATATATAGTGATAACCTTAAATTCCTAAATGACCTCTTTGATGGACACACTGTACCAGATGTGTACTGTAACGTTCTGGATTTACGTTACCGCGATGGGCGCCTATTGAAGAATTATGATTAATACACTTTTCATTTTGACCTGTTTTTTATTGCTGAATCAGTTTAATTAATGCGAAAATAGATCATGTCGAAAAATATACGCGGGCTAGCGCGGACAGATGTTACTAGACGCCAAGTGAGTTCTGTCAGTATTGGACACCAACTGCCAACTCCCAACTGACCACTCCCAACTCCCAACTGACTTTATGTTGCACCATCCCTTGTATATATTCCTTGGTCATGGAAGCTTCGAGAAGGTTTAGTTTAGAAAAAACAAAATACAAGACTAAAACATCTCTGTGTCACTCGAAGCTTCGAGAGCCGGAAAAAGACTCAAGTTACATTTTAAAATCTCTCTTCGAACCATCGAGAAGAGGAAGTTATTATTTGAAAAAATAAATATTGTCAAACTGACTTGGCTGGTGTCACGTGCGTGATGTCACTGTTCAGTGGCTTTTGCCTTCTTAGAAGAAGAAGAAGTGCTTTAAGCGCCATTTAATATACTATATAATTTAAATGAAATAAGACGTTTATAAAATTAGGAAGATATTATTGTCAATGCTTTCACATACTTTTTAGGGGCAAATCAGTTACATTACAATACCCCCCAAAGTGTATCTGAAAGTAGAGACTTTGTCGTATACTTTTTGATACGCTTTGCTAAAAAAATAAAAGACGAGAAAAGACGACATGATCATTTTTCGCACACCCTGTATAAAATTTCACAAATAACAATATTTTGAAACATCCTGTATAACATTTCACAAATTAGATAAATTCCAATAATTTGGAACACTCTGTATAATGTTGTTCTTGAATGATAATATTTGAAGTGGTGTTCTCCGACTGTAAGTTTACATGAATTATATATATATTGAAGTTATATAAAGCAAACATTAAAATATAAAATGTTAATCAAAAAGTTGAAATTAGATAAATCAAATATCAAGATATAAAATTGTTAAGTATAATTACAATTAATTGAAATAAAATAATATAAGTTTATTATATGAACAATTGAATTTAATGTAAAAATTTTAATTTAATCATTACTAATGAAAGTTTTTTATTTAAAAAAAACAAAATTCGTTGCTATAACGTCCTTAAGATTGATTAAAATACATTAACTTGTTAATAAAAAAATTGAATATAATTGTCACTAATCAAAATGTCTTTTAATTATTTATTGGTTTAAACACTTCGTTGCACTTTTTATTTTTTATTGATCCTTCACGGATCCACTTTTAATTATTAGTATTATTATGATGATCCTTCACGGATCCACTTTTACTATTATTATAATATTGACATACTTAAACACTCTTAATGCTACACATACTCTTAAAAAGCCTGACTGCCAAATTCGCTATATGAGCCACTATTATACTCTTAAAAGCCTGACGGCCAAATTCGCTATATGAGCCATCACTTAAAATACATTTACTGAATAATTAGCTTAAAAACACAAAAAAGAATTTTCAAAATAAACCCAATTACTTAAAAGATAATATAATTACATTGTTTCGGACAGAGAAAGGATAATAATAGAACATCTGAATCACCTTACCAAAATCTTTATTTATTCATGAGGATACCTAATCTCAAAACAAATTTAAAATACTTGAAATATATAGACGATAATCTTGGAATCATAAAATATTTAAAATTATTTTTTCCCCTTCTTAATTGAATAATTAATTTCACATTAGTGAAAAAAATCTTTACCTGCATCTTTCTGTTGATTACAATCTTTTGACTATTGCCTGTTAGCCTTAGGCATTTAAAAAATAAAATTATAATAAAATCTTTTATAGTAGCCTAATTAGGTCTAACACCCTAATTAGCTCTCATCCTTGTTAATACATTAGCATTATTACATCACGTAATCACAGAAAACCCTTTTAAACTTCTTCACAATCTCCTCAATATCTTTAAATTTTAATCCAGAACTAACCATTGGATATTTATCGCATATTATATAGTGGAAAACTTAGGCCTTTGCCTCATTTATTATAACTGACTCTTTGTTACGTTGTACTAGCTATATGTTTGTGAATACCTGCTACCTGAAATTTGGTGATCCCTTTGACTCACCACTTATAAAAAATGAAATTATTCTTCATGGCTTAATACGCCTTACTCAATAAACCTCAACTTCCTCACTCAATAAACCTAATCTCCTCAACGCTGCTAGATGCCCTCGGGCCATCCTTAAACTCATAACGACGATTAATTAATCTAGATCATGGCTTGCCCATAGCTAAGACCATATCTGAAAAAACCTCAACTCCACTTTCTCAACTTATATACCTCAATGAAAAGACCTCAACTCCACTATCTGAAAAAAAATGCTTTTAAACAAGACTACTCGCCTCTTATTTCCACTCACCTTAACATACTGTAATAAGCACTCAAGTGCATATCTAAATTAATATCTCTAGATATCTTAGATCTTACTCTTCAGCTTATCAGCCTACTCTGTGATTTCTTTAATATATGAATCAAAATCGTTGAATTTATTGCCGTTTAATTAATTGAATTAAAATAACCCCCCACATAAATATTAAAATCCTTATCTTAATTATAAAAAATGCATCATTGATGAAATCATATATTTATTCAGATTTCCAAGATTGTCTATTAATTATTTATATCTCCTAACCTTTTCTTAAACTGAAATTATAATTTTTTTTTTTTTTTTTTTACTCAAATTTGCCTTGTTAGCACAATTTTATCTGAAATTATTACTTAAGCAATAGTTTACAATTAACAAAAATTATGACCTACTCTTAGAATATACTTAGACCCTAATCTATCCTCGCGTGATTTCAGGTTTTCACGCTCCTCCAGCTGACAAACTTATCCAAGCCCTCACCTAACCTTCTATCTGATGTTCTCCCTTGCATGCTTCTAAGGGTCCATGCCCCCTCCAGCTGACAAACTAATCCATGCCCTCACCTAACCTTCTATACGATGTTCTCCCTTGCATGCTTCTAAGGGTCCATGCCCCCTCCAGCTGACATACTTATCCATGCCCTCACCTAACCTTCTATACGATGTTCTCCCTTGCATGCTTCTAAGGGTCCATGCCCCCTCCTTATCTGTTCTCCTAACATGCTTCTTCTGGTAAGACTAGATAAAGTAATTGTATTTACTTTCCAAAGTTGGATTATTGAATATTAAGGAAGTGGGGCTGCTATCCACACCTATCCGAACAATTAAATCTATTCCATATACAAGGTTAAAAGATATAATTTACATAATATACTATGAGCCTAACGTCTCACAATTCTTGTTATATTTCTTATAATAGTATTATTTTCATTTATGTTTTTACTCCCTTTCTCTACTATTTACGTTTTGCCTAACTGGAAATTTTATTTTCCGCAGTTGGACTTTTAGTTTAAATGTTAAGAGGGTGGGTCATATACCTCACCTATGCTTACAAAAAAAAATGGACTCCCTCTCACTTTGACAAAAGAAATATTAGTTCTACCCTTTCCAAAAAAAAAGATTAGTGTCACTTTTCGTGTTTGGTCGTTTATGGTTTCTTTACAATTTCATTTTGAGGTGTGTCACCCTCCTTACTCACTTCAAAATAACACGCAGTTGCAGAGTTGTTTACAGTTGCTTGTTTGTGGTACTAAGTAAGTACGCGGTATATTTTAACCACTGCGTATTTCCTAGGAAGAAAAAGCCATTTTAGCATCTCTCTCATCTTGTTAGTTTTTGTGCTACAGGTCCAGGTTCGAACTCTTGCATAGTCATTTTACTATTTAATTTTGTAAATAAAATCCTGTTCCTATCCTTTATAATTAATGTAGCTGAAAAAATGTTTAGATATCTGTCTTGCTATGATAAGGTTTTAATTCTGTAACATTAAAAACACCTCTAATCTTAAGAGTCTCAGGGTCTTGAATTAAGTATACATTTTGACCTATTTGATATTTTACCTGATATGGTCCTTCATATAGTAAAAAGAACTTTTTTACTTCCTTATTCAAAGCTGATGATAATTGATGATTTTTTACAAGAACTAACTGGCCATTTGCGTATTCAATAGGTTTAAGAATCTTTTTATCATGGTACCGGGTTCGTTTCTCTGCTGTATCTTTTAATCTTTTTACTGCTAGATGTAATTTAGTTTGATGATCTATTTCTAACCTTGCTTATTGCTACTTATAATTGTTTACTTTACAATTTCTACAAATACGCACAACCTTCTCTTGTACAGGAAATATTACTTCTATTTCACTGAATTTGTACCTTTTAAATTTACTTAAATTTCTATTTTAAACTTTTCTTACTACGACTAAATGATTATAGTTACCCTTATTTTACTTATTTAAAATTTAAATCTTTAGTTAAACTGCTAATTTTTTACATTTATATAATCCGAAATTTAAAGTTTATTTAATTGCCTCCTGGATCAAATATTTTTTGTGAGTCGTACTCATTTAAATATGATGTCCCTGAAAATGGTGGTACATAATTAAAATTTGGAGGGTAATGTACTTGATTGGTTGTTAATCTGGGGTTACCTGTATTATTATTTCTAGTAGTTTGTCGATCACTCGAATTTATTTGCCTCGAAGGTCCTTGGTTCCTATCCTGTCGATATTCTATTCTAGGATGTGGATATTTTCTATTTTGCTCTGGTATTGGATAATTATTTTGATATCTCTGCCTATCTTGTCCATTATTAATTTCTTTGAATTGAGGGTTTGTTGATTGCCTATGCCTATCAATATTATATTTGTTTGTCTGATTATTGATTTCTTTGTTTCTTTGATATCTATCATCAAATGCCATTAATACTCTCTCTACTTCTTTGATGTTCTGTTTATTTATGCTAATGAGAACGTCTTGTACTGGAGTTGGAAAATGATTCATTAGAAGACCTATCAATCTATCCTCTGCTACTGGGTATCGCAAATATTTCGCTTGTGTCACAAATTTATTTAAATATTCACTCATAGTACCATCCTTGTCGTTATATTTTCCATTAAAAATTAATTGTAGAAAATCATCCTGCATATTTTGAGACCAATATTTTTCCAAAAATATTTCCCTAGCCTGCTCGTATGTCTCCCATTCACTCTCTATACTATCTGTCCAGGATTTCGCCTCATCTTCTAGGCCTGATAAAAATATCTCTATTTTGACTTTTTCATTTATTCTTTCTCCTTTAAATACTCTTTCTACTTTATTTATATATTGTACTGCTGAAATGTTTCCTCTCTTTCCTTTAAATTTTGGAATAAGTGCTAATGACGTTTCTCTTAGTCCCTTAGCAAATAAGTTGGTAGTATCGTGTAAGTTACTAGATTCCCCTAGATTTGTTTGATTTTCAACCACAAAATCGGTAAGTTTTTTATCTAGTTTTTCTACTGCCTTATTTACGATCCCATCTATCTGTTCTTTTATTAAAATTTTATTTGTGTCTTGCTGAGAATCAAGTACTGATTTTACCTCATTTATTTCCTTTTCATTGTGTTCTACCTGAAGGTCCAGATTCCCAACTTTAATTTCTACTTCCTTTAACCCTTTAACTGTTTCTAGTTCTATTGTTTCTATTTTATTTTTATTAGCTGAAATCTGTTCCATTAACTTGAACTGTCCTTTCCTTAAGTTTTCATGCTTTTCAATCAAAATCTGTTTTACTTTTTCCTGTTCTATCACTTTTGTGTCTACCTCATTTAACTGTACTGCTAAGTTTTGATGAACCGTCTCTAATTGGTCTATTTTTTGCTCTACATAACCAAATCTCTGATCACAAACCTCCTTACTTAACTCTATTTTAGCACTTAGTTCTTTATTGATTTGTTCAAGTTTAGTCTGATTTGTATCTATTTTCTGAATAATTGCCTGGGTATTTGCATATATTATTTGATTAATTTCGTGTCTACTTGTATCTATTTCCTGTTTAGTTGCATCTATTATTTCGTGTTTAGTTTCCTGGCTACTTTTTTTTATTTCCCGATTAGTTGCTTTTATTTCCTGTCTAGTTTCCTCATTACTCGCTACCATTTGCTGTAACATTTTCATAATTTGATTTAAATCTACTACAGGTTGCTCCATATTTTGTTCCCCATTCTTTTCTCTTTCTTCCTCATCTACTATAATATTACTTTCTTTTTCTGTCCTATCTCCTTCTCTCTCTCCCTCTGCAAATGACTCTCCATTGTCCTGTTCACTTTCTCTTATTTCCTCATCTGATTGTTCTAGACCTAACTGATTCCTAGGTCTATTTTCCGCTACCTCTTCAGAATAGCTACTAGCGTCACTATTATAATTTGAATCTGCCATTTTTTAATTATTGTTCCCTTAATTTAAATAATAAATAAATTATACTGTTCCACCCCCAAAATGCACAAATGACAAATATATTTTTCACTATTTAATTAAAGTTTCTGTTGATGACTTATCTGTGATATCTTCTTTAGACTCGTCTCCACCCCTTGTCTCCTTTGGTGATGGTAAGCTGCTTCTCTCGGTCCTCGACGCTGCTTACTGCTTATCTTGGTCCTCGGCGTTGCTCTGCTGCTTATCTCGGTCTTCGGCGTTGTCCTCTACTGCTTATCTCGGGGAGGTATCTCGTACTGCCTTCATCGGTCCTCGGTGTTGCTCTGCTGCTATTCCCGGTCCTCGGTGTTGCTTACTGCTTATCTTGGTCCTCGGCGTTGCTTACTGCTTATCTCGGTCTTCGGCGTTGTCCTCTACTGCTTACCTCGGGGAGGTATTTCGTGGCGATCTCGGGGAGGTATCTCGTGCTGTATCTCGGGGAGATAATTCGTGCTGTATCTCGTGCTGTATCTCGGGGAGGTATCTTGTGCTGTATCTCGGGGAGGTAATTCGTGCTATATCTCGGGGAGATATCTCGTGCTGTATCTCGGGGAGATAATTCGTGCCCCTAAGTTGGGAAGCCAATTGTAACGTTCTGGATTTACGTTACCGCGATGGGCGCCTATTGAAGAATTATGATTAATACACTTTTCATTTTGACCTGTTTTTTATTGCTGAATCAGTTTAATTAATGCGAAAATAGATCATGTCGAAAAATATACGCGGGCTAGCGCGGACAGATGTTACTAGACGCCAAGTGAGTTCTGTCAGTATTGGACACCAACTGCCAACTCCCAACTGACCACTCCCAACTCCCAACTGACTTTATGTTGCACCATCCCTTGTATATATTCCTTGGTCATGGAAGCTTCGAGAAGGTTTAGTTTAGAAAAAACAAAATACAAGACTAAAACATCTCTGTGTCACTCGAAGCTTCGAGAGCCGGAAAAAGACTCAAGTTACATTTTAAAATCTCTCTTCGAACCATCGAGAAGAGGAAGTTATTATTTGAAAAAATAAATATTGTCAAACTGACTTGGCTGGTGTCACGTGCGTGATGTCACTGTTCAGTGGCTTTTGCCTTCTTAGAAGAAGAAGAAGTGCTTTAAGCGCCATTTAATATACTATATAATTTAAATGAAATAAGACGTTTATAAAATTAGGAAGATATTATTGTCAATGCTTTCACATACTTTTTAGGGGCAAATCAGTTACATTACAGTACATAAAGGAAATAGTGGACCACCAATTGGACCAATTTAAGGACAACCTGACTGAGACTGTGGACAAGACGTCACAAACAGTCAAACAAATGCGACAACAATTAGAACAAGCTAAGTCAAAATATGACGAGGTAGTAGAAAAAGGGACACTAATTACCACTGGTGCCTTAGTACTGGTGCCAGTACGGGCATACAGAATCAACTAATG